>JAABOM020020730.1:0-18438 GCA_011800125.2 Solanum clarkiae
TTTTTTCAAGTGTAGCTAATTGCTTTTGAGGCTAGTCAAATCTTTTCGAGTCTAGTTAAGTCCTTTCAAATTTAGTCAAGTTTTTTTTCAAAATTAATTTTAAATTCAGTCAACCTTTTCAAGTCAAATCAAATTTCTAAAAAAGTTAGTCAAACATCCTAATCGTCGGATAACCACGTTTAGCGGCTATTGCGGGTGCTAAAAACCTTCTCGAAATGGTAATATGAACCCGAACCTTTTCTCTGGATTTTAAAAAGATTTTTTTGTTTGGTCTTTTTAAATATTTATTGGTTTCCTAATTATCCTTAAAATTAGGTGGCGGCTCTGTTTTTCTTCCGAAATTTTGAAAAAATTGGTTGTCTCTTAAATAAATTGAGTTTTAAACTGATTTTTGAATTTTCTTTTCAAAAAAGTCATTTTTCGACATAACACAAGTATCAAGGTATTAGACACCAGAAGACTCCTCCTAAGACTCCTCAGCTTAATGGTTTGGGAGAGAGGATGAACAGGACCTTGATGGTGAGAGTTCGATGTTTGTTTTTTGAATCAAAGTTGCCAAACTCCTTTTGGGGGGAGGCATTATTGACCGCTGCACAAGTGATTAATCTATCTCCTACTGTGGCTTTGCAAGGTGATGTTCCAAACAAAGTTTGGTATGCCAAAGATGTTTCCTTTGACCATTTGAGGGTGTTTGATTGCAAAACATTTGTACATGTGCCGAAAGATGAGAGGTCCAAGTTAGATACCAAGACAAGACAGTGCATCTTTGTTTGATATGGCCTTGGTGAATTTGGTTACAGGTTATATGATCCAATTGAAAAGAAGCTTGTGAGAAGCTGTGATATCGTCTTCATTGAGAATCAAACAATTGAAGACATTGAGAGAGCGGAGAAGTTGGAATCCTCCAGTTCTGATGGTGTGGTTCAATTTGATGAAGTGCCTCATGAAAGTGTGCATGATGTTGGCAGGCTCGATGATCATAACGATGCCCAGGATTATGTTCAAAATCAATATGTTGATATGGATATTGATAATAAAAATAATGGTGTTATTAGTGATCCTCTAACTCATGAAGTTGTGGATGAATCAAATATTCCTCTTAGGAGGTCCACAAGACAACATGTTCCCTCGTCTCGTTATTCATCAAATGGGTAACATAATCTCACTGATGGGGGAGAACCTGAATGTTATAAGAAGGCTATGGAAGATGAACACAGGGGTCAATGGATAGAGGCCATGCAAGATAAGATGAAATCCTTGTATGAGAACCATACTTATGAGTTGGTAAAATTATCTAAGAGCATGAAAGCTTTGAAGAATAAGTGGGTGTTCAAAGTTAAAATTGAAGAACACACCCAGAAGCCCCGATACAAAGCTAGATTGGTTGTGAAGGAATTCGGTCAAAGAAAGGATATTGACTTTGACAAAATATTTTCACCTATCGTGAAAATGTCCTCCATTCGTACAGTTCTTGGTCTGGCTGCTAGTCTAAATCTGAAGATTGAGCAGATGGATGTGAAAACGGCTTTTCTTCATGGTGACCTAGAAGAGAAGATTTATATGGAACAATCTGAGGTCTTCAAAGTAAAAGGTAAAAAAAATTTTGTATGCAAACTCAAAAAGAGTCTATATGGCCTAAAGCAAGCTCCTAGACAGTGGTACAAAAAGTTTAAATTTGTTATGAGGGAGCAAGGCTACAAGATGACTTCCTCAGACCATTGTGTGTTCATACAAAAAATTTTGGATAATGATTTTATCATCCTATTGTTGTATGTTGATGATATGTTGATTGTGGGCAAGGATACTTTCAAAATTGACGAGCTGAAGAATGAGTTGTGTAAGTCTTTTTCTATGAAAGACTTGGGCCATGCCAAACAAACTTTGGGCATGAGGATCACTCATCTCAGAGATGAAAGGAAAATTTATTTGTCACAAAAGAAGTACATTAAACATGTGTTGGAGTTCTTCAATATGAAGAATGCTAAGCCTATTAGTACACCTCTTGCTAGTCATATGAAGTTGAGCAAGAAGATGTGTCTAACAACAAAGGAGGAAAAAGAGAATATGGCCAAAATTCCATATTCCTCTGTCGTTGGAAGTCTAATGTATGCAATGGTATGCACTAGATCTGATATTGCTCATGTACTTGGTATTGTAAGCATATTTCTCGATAATCCAGGAAAAGAGCATTGGGAAGCTATAAAGTGGTTACTCATGTATCTGAGAGGAAGCTCAGATGAATGTTTGTGTTTTAGAGGCTCTAGTCCAATCTTGAAGGGCTATACAGATGCTAATATGGCTGGTGACCTTGATAACAGAAAATCTACTACTGGATATTTGTTTACTTTCTCAGGGGGAGCTATATCATGGAAGTCAAAGTTGCAGAAGTGTGTTGCACTATCTACAACTGAAGCTAAGTATGTTACTGCTACTGAAGCTAGCAAAGAGATGATATGGCTTAAATAATTCCTCCAGGAGCTTGGGTTGCAGCAGATAGAGTATGTCGTCTATTGTGATAGTCTAAGTGCGATAGACTTGAGCAAGAATTCGATGTACCATGCAAGGACAAAATATATAGATGTGAGATATCACTGGATTCAAGAAAAGATAGAGGACAAATCTATGCAGATTGAAAAGATCTCTATAAATGAGAATCCTGCAGATATGCTAACCAAGGTTATGACAAGAGACAAGTTTGAATTGTGCAAAGAACTTGTCGACATGAGCTCTCTCTGAGAAGATGAAGATACTTCCTTTCGGAAATGGGTCTGGAGGGTGAGATTTGTGGGGTCCAGCCCCCTTTTTTTGTTAACAACCCACATACAATTAATTCAAAGTTGACAACTTATTCAAAGTTAGCAACTTCCTGCAAATTGTTTTCAATTGTTGGCCGGTTTATTTGTCAAAAGTTGGTGGCCAACTTTTGACAAGTAAATCAAAAGGAAGTCTGCCACCTACCAAAATTACTCCTATATAAAGGAGTAATTTGTTCTTCATTTTATCATTCAGAAAGAGAGAAAAAATACAGAGAGAGCTACAGAGAGAAAGTATTTATTTTCTTCTGTGAGGTATACAATAGACTATAAATAAAATAGTCTGTGAAGAAAAAACTAGAGTGTGCGCTTAGGAAATATTTTTTCCTAAAAGAAATAGTGTGTCCACTATTTTTTGATACTTTTCTCTGAGTGCCTGCGATTTGTAATAATAGAAGAAATTGTACACTTGTGCCTGCCATGTGTAATAGTAGAAGAAATATAATAAAAGTGTTGATTTATGGACATAGCCCAAAAGTTTGGGGTGAACTATGTTAAATTTTCTGGTGTCCATTTTGCTTTATTTATTCCTGGTAAATTTTATTACTCACTCTGCTGCGTGGGCCCCAATACTTGGGATAATATTTTTTCTTGCCTATTTACCGAACACCAGAAAATAATCAAGAAACTCACTTATTTTTCAAGAAAACATTTTCCAGGAGATCAATTCCCGTGGATAACATTTTGCTTCATACCAAATACACCCTAAATCGCAGGCGTCCACAGAAGACCCTCCAAATATACGTTTGTTGATCCATGCCCATTTCCCACATTTAATTTTGAATTATATGTCTATACTTAAACAAGTCATATCTCAACTACCCATTCTAAAATCATGCAATCCAACCAAGTGCTTAGCTCTTTACAAACACCCTGAATGAGAAACTTACTTTGAAAATTAAATCTAAAAATCACAGGCTTTCTCCCAAAAACAAAGCTAACTAACCATCACAGCTCGAAATTGGTTAAGCAATAGTCGCTTTAAGATGGAACTTCCCAATCTAGTTTTTTCTTGTGCGAAAGCTGTCATCCACTTTCAAAGTTCTTTCCAAGCTCAGGTGAAATTCCTTTCATAGAACTACTTTAATGATTTCTACTTGTGGTTTCCCAATTAAAGTTTACGACAAATTAAATAGGGTTGACGCTTGATCTTTTTCAGTGCCACATAAATTGATATAGAGGGAGAAACATATATTATTTGAAAATGACGTAAAAAGTACTGTAAATCAAAATTAACAATTTAAAATATAAAAAAATATATTAAAATTTGATTGATTTTCCAAATTTTGTTTGTGACACATGAATTGAAATAAAAAATAATATATATGAAACGCCAAAAAAAAGTGCTTTGGAAATACCCATAATCGTAATTTTCATATATCTCAAAATTCATGCGTGATATCGGAAATCCGACTTCATATTCTTGATCACGGGGAAAAATTGAGTAGGAAATGGGTATAATCGAGTAGGAAATGGGTATAATTCGCATTTTAGAAGGCCCTAGCGAAAATTAATTTTTGCTAATTTTTCTTATCGAGTATGCATCCGCGACCAGGCTGCGATGCGGACTAGACACGGAGTAGTACAACTTTTGCCTTAGCGTTGGGTCCGCGTCGCGGACCTGATACGGACCAGTACAAGTTTTTCCTTAATTTTTTGTCTCGGCCCAAGGGCATTGAGGTCAAAGCTTCATGCCCACATATGCGTGAAACCACTTATACTTAGCCATTTTTCAACTCTATATCACTCAAGATCCTCTCAAAAACCTCTCCAAGACTTAACCAAATATTTCATTCAAATTTCAAGGGTTTCAAGCCTAACCTTGGAACTCAAGGATTTTCTTCAAGCTCAACTCAAGAAAACTCAAGTTTGAGGTACATGGGTTTCATCCATTGAGTCTTTTCACCCATGGAGCCGAATCTTCCTTTTTATGAAATTTGCATATTTTCAAGTTGTATCATCTGTGGGTCTCTCTTACTATGGATTTTGATTATAAATTATGTTGGAGGTTTATGAAATGTTGATTCATTATGCATGTTTATCTATTCCAACCTTATACTATGAATTGGTTTTGTCTATTGAGACTGTGCATATTTTGAGCTATGAAATTATGATCTATTATGAGATTTGATGGTGGATTTCAAGGTATCTTACATGAGGGTTTTACTATATGTTGGTGGGTTGATTTACATTGAACTTTCTCATATTATTTCACTTTAGAATTTCATGATTTTGAACTAGTATTATACACCCACCAAGTGTTTGATAAAATGTCTTGACAAAGATTCTCAAGTTATTGATGATCTATTACATGGTTTACAAGTCAAGTGACTTTATGATGATTAAGGGCTTGCATGTGCGTATTGAATTCATGAAAAGTATCTATGGTGTTGCAAGTAGATCATACCTTGTTGGAGGATGACATGCCCAATCACCTTGTTGAGGGGGTGACATGCCTCAATCACCTTGTTAAGGGGTAACATATCCAATCACCACGTTGAGAGGTGGATACCTCGACCACCTTGTTGGGGGATGATATGCCCAATCACCATATTGGGGGGTGACATGCCCAATTACTTTATTGGAGGGTGACATGCCCAATCACCTTGTTGAGCGGTGGATACCTCAATCACCTTCCAAGGGGGTGATATGCCTTGAACTCCAAGTAGTAGTTGCTTGGTCTATGATGATTATGGTCTCTTCCTACACACATATTATGTTTTATGCAAGTTATATGATTTACAAGCATGTTTTACTTCAAGCATTGATCATGCATGCCAAATTGATACTATATTTATCCATTGGTTATGATTATGCATTTTGACTATGTTGCCTTATGTCTTGTTGTATTGCATCCTACATACTTAGTATATTCAAACGTACTAACACATACTCTATGTCTACGTGATGTTACCATGTAGGAACTGAACCACTTCTTGATCATCCTCCACGTGACTAGTTCCGTGCTTTGGAGATAAGCTTTGGTGAGTGTTCAAGTTCAAGGACACTATCTATGCTACTCTTTCCATTTTGCTATTTCTTTATATTGAACATTTAATACTATGAGGGTGAGCCCGTAGAGTGTCTTAGCCCTCGCTCCATCCCATGTTAGAGGTGTTGTTGGATAATTTATGTATTTATACTATGAATTTGACTCTTGAATGTTTTATGATTACCAGAGACTTCCCTTAGTCCCGTTTTCCTTATTTATATCTCTTGTTGTTGTGATTTTTCTTCCGCGACCAAGGATGTGTGATTGACATGCTAAGAGGCTTGTTTGGGGTTCCTTTGGATTTTTCATTTGTCATGTCACGTCTAGGTCCTAGGCTTGGTTCGTGACAATTTATTGGGCCCATAGCACGATCTCCAAATCTAGTATACTAAGAATTATAAAAACTTAATATTACTTCCAATTAATAAACATAAAAAAGAATTTAATTTGTTTTTTTTTTAAAGAATTTAATTTGTTTTTTTTTTAACTAAACTAGTTTAATGTATGTATGTGTATCACACCGATTAATAAAATTATATACACAAAGAATAAAATTATTAAACATGTAATTAATGTTAAAATAAATGGTATAGCTATAAATGATATAAATTCAAGTATATTGTTGTCAATTGCATCTCATTTGGTCTTTTTCATAAATAATTTGTTGGCTTATGTTATTTTTTATTGCTTTATTCTCTTGTCATATCCAAATCAGAAGCTAACTTATATAAAATTAAATCTTAATTGATCTTAAATATATAAATAGTAGGATAAACGACATTGCTTAAAAGATCTAAAATGAAAAATTTAATTGCTTTCAAAATCCGTAATATTAGAAAATAACTAAAATTGTAATTTCTCTAGTATAAAATTATTTTGTATGATAAAAAATAATCAATATCCATATTGAGATTTTATAATTTTCAATAATATCTAAATCTTAAAGGTACAAAATATTTCAGTATACTTTTCAAGTATTTTAGTATACTTTTCGAGTACAATATCATCTAACTCCACCATAAGCACAATTTGACGTCCTCCTAAATATATAAATCACAGAGAACTAAATTGATTATGTGTTTTACAATTCAAAAATTAGAATAATACTAAAGTTCGAAAAGGGAAAAAAAGAAAAAAAATTAACAAAACGAATAATATCTGTCAAAAATTTTGTCGAGTTATATTTTTGTTAATCCCTAAGAATAATATGAAATAATGAATTTTTTTTAGAAGTATTTGACTTGTTTATTTTTCTACATGGATCCATGAAAGGGTTTAAATCTCATACAAATTGAAAAAGAATTGTTGGCTTGAAATAGAAGAATTAGTATATCAGTCCAAAACTGCGAATTAATGAATTAGGAGAAAGAGTTATTCATAATCAACTTTGTGGAAATTCTGAGTCGGCTAAGTATACTGTTAATTGTAAAATAATTTGCAATTATATTCATCTTTGACTTGCTTCATTGAACAAATATTTAAGAACACGAAAAAAAGTTATTCTTTTTTTTAAAAAAAAATTAAACCACCATTGTATTAGAAATTAAGAAGGTTACAAAGATTCCAATCTATTTTGAGGGTTGACATGTCAGGCCCAGGCCTATCAAAATTTGCATTCACAAGCGTGAAGTAGTGTAACAAATAAAATATAGCCATAACCTCTTCCTCTTATGGGAGTTCAAAGACTCTTTCCTTGTCTTTTAAGTTTCTGATTCTAAATGGTGCCACTCCCATTATGTCCTGCTGAAGCAAGCCTCACACTGATCTTGATAAACTCTCAGGTCTTGTGTAGATGATGCACCCCTAATGATAATGAGTAATTAATGCTAGCTTGTCCGCCACTTTGTTTGCCTCTCTATAACAATGTTGTATTCTTATTTTTATTCTCTTGATCTCTTTTTTTAACGCTTCTACCTTTGAGTGCATGTTCCTTGGTGTACTTATTTTATCGATCGCACTTGTCACCTGTAGCATATAGTCTACCTTCAATATTACATTTTGTAAGCCATTCACTTCTACTAGATTGTCATGACCCACGTCTAGAGCCTAGACGTGACACGATAAATGAGAAATGCAAAGATAACCCAAACAAGTCTCTTAGAATATCATGTACACATCATTGGTTGCGGAAGAAAAATAAAGCAATAACAACATCCAATCATAAAAAGAGAATCGAGACTAAGAGAAGTCTTTCATAACCATAAAACATATGAAGAGTCGAGCTCATAAGCATATACAAATTAGTATCCAACAACACCTCTACTTAAGAATGGAGCAGGGGCCAAGACACTTCCCGGCCTCACACTCATGATAATAAGAATCCAACATAAGGAAAAAGTCTCAACATAGCATGAATAAAATAGATATTGTCCTCGGAGTTGAGGATTCACCAAAAGTTTTCTTCAAGAATCGAAATGATCGATAAGAGCTTTGGTCGCTACATGGTAATATCATATAGGCATAGAGTATGCGTTAGCACTTGGAATGTACTAAGTATGCGGGGTGCAATGCAACAAAGACATAAGCCATAATATGCAAGATACATATTCATAATCAATATATTCATAATCAATAGATATATACACAATATGACATATATGAGCAATACCTGTAATGAATCATGCGTGAAAACGTTCAACTTACATATATAACATACATATGTGGAAAGAGACCTTAACCGACACAGACCAAGCGAGCTATTACTTGGAATCCAAGGCATGACACCCGCTCGGCAAGGTGATCAAGGCATGACACCCCCTTGACAAGGTGATCGAGGCGTGGCACCCCCTCGACAATGCGATCGAGGCATGACACTCCCTTGACAAGGTGTGGTCTACATGCCAAGGTAATCCCTACATTACCCCACTTGAGGGGAATCATGAACAATCTGAGACATGAAACCCCCTGCCCCGACAAGGTGATCGAGACAAGGTGTGGTATAACTAGATGGATCCACTAGTAAAACCCATTCAGGAAAATAATATAATCCTATGGTGGCAAATAGTTTAGAGACTAAAGACTTTATATAAGGACCCCTTGAGTCGAGCTCCCACCTTAAGCCTCAGTCGGTGATAAGTCTAATCCAACAGAATACTTAAAATAATCATAACATGAATAACTTGTAAGAGACACGATAGCTTGACATGAGTAGCTCATTCACATTCTTGACCTCTACTAGTGAGCTTAAATTGAATATGAGGAAAAATAGTAATCATGCTTGACCCCTCAACTTGACATGAATGGCTCACAAGAGGATAAAATCTAGAAACAGAATTCAACTTGTTACTTGTAAAATCATGGATACTTTTCATGAATTTAATACATACTTAGAAGTCCATAATTATCATGAGATCACTTGGCTTGTAAATCATGTAATGATTCATCAACAACCTAGGAATTCTTGTCATGTAATTTAATCAAACGCATGGTGGATTCATGACACTTGTCTAAAATCATGCAATATAAAATATGTAGACAAGGAGTAAAATCAACCCATGTTAAAGTCTTGCAATTCAACCCACCAACACAATATAAAAACCCTCATTTGGGTGTCATGAAAATCATTTAAAATTCAATATTCGAAAAGTTACCAACATATTTCATGCATAAAAATAATGATAGGAAATACTCATAAGAGATTTAATCTTAAAATCATGAAATCTAATGGAGAGGAAAAGTTTTGCTTCATGGATGAAAGGACCTTATGAATGAAACTCACATACCTCAAACCTTGAATTTCTTGAAATGGAATTGGAAAGACTTGAGACTTGATTTGGGTTCTTGAAATCCTTGAATTTTGAATGGGGGTTTTGATAATGTTTTGGAGAGGTTTTGGGAGAGTTTTGTGAGTTCAAGAGTTGAAAAATGACTAACTATGGAAGATTTCATATTTAAATGGGCATTGGGTTATTACCTGAATACCCTTGGATGAAATATGAAAAATATGGAAAAACTTACACTAGTCCACGTCTAGTCTGCGACGTGGATCAAACGCGGAGGAAAAATTGTGCTAGTCTGCGCCCAGGCCGCATCGCGCCTAGGGCGCGGATGCGCACTAGAAATCATTTTCTTGCGAAAATTATTTTTCGCTACAGGTCTTATAAAATTCGGGTTTAACCCATTTTCCACTTAATTTTGCTTACTAAACAAGAATATGAAGTTGGATTTCTGAAATCACCTACGATTTTTAGATATTAGGAAAATACGATTATGGATCATTCCAAAACACATGAGGGTGTTTCATAGATCTAGCCGCATTGGAGTGTTCTATATTCTGCCGACTAAGTATAATATTAATTGTAAAATAATTTGCAATTATATGCATCTTTAACTTATTATATTGAACAAATATAAAGGACACAAAAAATGTTAGCTATACGGACTATTTAGAGTAAAACTAAAGAGAATGAATAATACTCATAAAAGACTTTGTCGAGTTACATTTTTATTAATCCCTAACAATAATATGGAATAATGAATTGTTTTAGGAGTATTAAACTTGTTCTTTTTCTAAATGGATTCATGAAAGGATTTAAATCTCATAAGAACAAAAAAAAATAGTTGACATGAAATTGAAGAATTGGTATAGCTACAGGTGGCAAATGGATGGGTTGGGCTAAAATTGAAGAAGTTAAAATGGGATACATTGAATATCGAGTTGGGTCATGACCCGTCCAAAATTATTTTGGGATAAATTGGGTTGGGTTATATTGGGCTAAAAGTTATGTTTGGTCATGACCCGCCCAATTAACATACTTATTCAAAGCAAAATTTCATAGCATTACAATACAATATTAAGCAGTAATACAACACGATATTAGATACCAATTATAACATGGTATTAAGTAGCAACACAACAGGATATTACGGAACAATAATAATACTATATCAAGTAGCAATACAACATGATATTAAGTAAAAATAATAGCATGTCATGTCATATAAAATTATCACGACTCAAGTCTAGAACCTAAACGTGACATGGCGAATGAGAAGTCCGAAGACAACCCAAACAAGCCTCTTAGAATATCATGTCCACATCCTTGGATGCGGAAACAAAATAAGGCAATAACAAGAGCCAATCATAAAAAGAGAAATAGGACTAAGGGAAGTCTTTCATAGCCATAAAAACATAAGAAGAGTCGAGCTCATAAGCATATAGAAACATAGTATCTAACAACATCTCTATTTAAGAATGGAGCAGGGACCAAGACACTTCTCGGGTTCACCCTCATGATAATAAGTATCCAGCATAAGGAATAAGTCTTGACATGGCATGAATAAAATATATATTATCCTCGAAGTTGAGGACTCATCGAAAGCTTTCTTCAAGAACCGAACTAGCTACGTGGAGGAGGATGATCAATAGCAGCTCCGATCCCTACATGGTAATATCATGTAGGTGTAGAGTATGCATTAGTACTTGGAATGTACTTAGTATGCGGGGTGCAACGCAACAAAGATATAAGTCATAATAAGCAAGATTTATATTCATAATCAATGGATATATACTCAATATGACATGCATGAACAATACTTGTAATGAATCATGCATGAAAACATTCAACTTACATATACAACATACATATATGGGAAGAGATCTTAGACAACATAGACCAAGCAAGCTACTACTTGGGATCCAAGGATGATACCCCTTGGCAAGGTGATCGAGGCATGATACCCCCTTGACAAAGTGATTGAGGCATGACATCCCCTCGATAAGGTGTGGTCTACTTGCCAAGGTAAACCATGTATGACCCTACTTGAGGGGAATCATGAAAAATCCAAGGCATGATACCCCCCAGCAAGGTGATCAAGGCATGAAACCCCTCGACAAGATGTGGTATAACTAGATGGATCCACTAGTAAAGCCCATTTAGGGAATAATATAATCCTATGGTGGCACATAGTTTAGAGACTAAAGAATTTATATAAGGACCCCTTGAGTTAAGTCCCCACCTTAAGCCTCACTAGGTGCTAACTCTAATCCCACGGAGTACTTGAAATAATCATAACTTTAATCATAACATGAATAACTTGTAAGAGTCATGATAGCTTGACATGAGTAGCTCATTCACATGCTTGACCTCTACTAGTGAGCTTAACTTGAATATGAGGAAAAATAGTAATCATACTTGACCCCTCAACTTGACATGAATGGCTTACAAGAGGATAAAATCTAGAAATAGGATTCAACTTGTTACTGGTAAAACCATGGATACTTTTCATGAATTCAATACATGCTTGGAAGCCCATAATTATCATGAGATCACTTGACTTGTAAATCATGCAATAGTTCATCAATAACTTAGTAAATCTTATCATGTAATTTAATCAAACACATGGTGAATTTTTGACACTTGTCCAAAATCATGCAATATAAAATATGTAGACAAGAAGGAGTACAATCAACCCACGTTAAAGTCTTGCAATTCAACCCACCAACTTAGTAATAAAACCCTCATTTGGGTGTCATGAGAATCACTTAAAATTCAATATTCAACAAGTTACCAACATATTTCATGCGTAAAAATAATGATAGAAAATACCCATAAGAGATATAATCTTAAAATCATGAAATCTGATAGAGAGAAAAAGTTTGGCTTCATAGGTGAAAGGAACCCATGAATGAAGCATGCATACCTTAAGCCTTGAATTCCTTAAAATTGAATTGGGGAAGAGTTGAGACTTGATTTGGGTTCTTTAAACCCTTGAATTTTGGATGGGGGTTTTGACAATGTTTTGGAGAGATTTTGGGAGAGTTTTATGAGTTCTAGAGTTGAAAAATAACTAACTATGGAAGATTTCATGTTTAAATGGGTATTGTGTTATTACCTCAATGCACTTGGAAGAAATATGAAAAATAGAGAAAAACTTACACTGGTTCACATCCAGTCCGTGGTGTTGACCAAATGCGCAGGACACATTATACTAGTTCGCGCCTAGGCCATGTCGCGCCTGGGGTGCGGATGCACACTGGAAATCATTTTCTTGTAAAAATTATTTTTTGCTATGGGTCTTCTAAAATCCAAGTTGTACCCATTTCTCACTCAACTTTGCCCCCTGATCAAGAATATAAAGTCAGATTTTCGAAGTCACACACGATTTTTGAGATATTTGGAAAGTATGATTATGGGTCATTTTGAAGCACATTAGGGTGTTTCTATATCTCCCCCTTGGGAACATTCATCCCCGAATGTCAAAGAAATATGTGTAAGAGAAGTAATTATGAAGCTTTCAGCCTGACATGAATGCATCAAATGCACTTAAATATCATTTTCAAAAAGTCTCAACATGAATGTCAAAATCACCATAAACTTGTTACCATGAACATGAGTACACGCAAAAATGACATAAGGGCTAAAAATTAAGACTTTAAATCATAGATGAAACTTAATTTATTACCTTCGGCTTGAGTAAAGTGGAAGAGGTATGGATATCACTTTTTCATGTTCGCTTCGACTTCCCATGCACTTTCAACTTGTTGATTCCTCCAAAGATTCTTGACGAATGCTATATCTTTGTTTCTCAACCTTTTCACTTGCCTATCCAATATCTCCACCGGGACCTCCTTATTGGTCAAGTTATCCTCCACAACACCCATAACCTCTAAGGGTACTATAGCACTTGGGTCGCCAACACATTTTCTCAACATAGACATATGAAAGACTGGATGAACCATATTCATATCCATGGGCAACTCCAATTCATAAGCAACTTTATCAATTCTTCTCAAAACTCTATAAGATCCCACAAACCTTAGGCTTAATTTCCCTTACTTGCCAAATCGGACCGCACCCTTCATGGGTGAGACCTTCAAGTGAACCCAATCATAAACGTTAAACTCAAGGTCTCTTCTCCTCACATCAGAATAAGACTTTTGCTTACTTTGGGCCATTTTCAACCTCTCCCTTATCAACCTTACCTTCTCCAAAGACTCCATAACCAAATTCGGGCCTACAAAGCCATCTCCCCCATATCAAACCACCCAACTGAGAATCTATAACACCTATCATGTAAAGCTTCAAACGGAGCCATGCAAATGCTTGAATGATAACTATTGTTGTAAACAAACCCAATAAGTGGGAGATGTTCATCCCAGTTACCCTTAAACTCCAAAACACAAGCTCTAAGCATATCCTTAAGAGTTTGGATAGGCCTATCAGCTTGGCCATCCTTTTGAGGATGAAAACCCGTGCTAAGCTTGACCTTGGTACCAAGACCCCTGGAAGGACCTTCAAAAATGAGAAGTGAATTGAGCAGAACGATCCAAAATAATAGACAAAGGCACCCCATGCAATCTAACCAACTTATGAATATACAACTTGGCATAATCTCCAGCATCATAAGTTGTTTTAACTGGTAAAAAGTGAGCTGACTTTGTCATCCTATTAACAATAACCCAAATAAAATCAAAGTGTTTCCTAGTCTTAGGGAAACAAATCACCAAATCCATGTTGATCTCTTCCCACTTTCAAGTAGGAATTTCTATGTCTTGGGCTAGGCCACCCGGCCTTTGATGTTTGACTTTCATTTGTTGGCAATTGTGACAACTAACTACAGTCTTGGCAATATCCCTCTTCATACCATCTGACCAATAAACCTCCCTCAAGTCTCTATACATTTTTGTGGAATTGGAGTGAATAGAATAGGATGAATTATGGGCTTCTTTCAATATCAACTCCCTCAACTTATCAATATTGGGCACACATAGTCTACAATGGTACCTAAGAACACCATCTCCCCTTTGGAAAAAAACCTCCCTTTTACCATCTTTCACCAAAGTCTTCAACTCTAGCAAGGCGGGGTTAAGGTCTTGTTTTGACTTGAATTCCTCAATCAAAGAAGATTTAGAACCATCAACAACTACTACACCACCATTTTCAACTTCATTCAACCTGACCCCCAACCTAGATAACCGGTAAACTTCTCTAGACACCTCCTTGTCACCCACATCAATATGAGCTAGACTACTCATGGACACTCTACTTAGAGCATCGGCCACAACATTAACTTTACCGGATGATAGTGCACACTCATGTCATAATTTTTAAGGTGTTCTAACTATCTTCTTTTCCTCAAGTTAAGATGTTAAGATCTTTTTGTGTGAACACATATTAGAGACTCTTGTGGTCGGTAAATTCATCTACATGAACCCCATACAAATAATGATGCTAAATTTTCAAAGCAAACACCACGACTGCTAATTCAAGATCATGGATGGGATAATTTCACTCATGCACCTTTAGTTGCCTAGAGGCATATGCTATAACCTTTCCATTTTGCATCAAAACACACCCCAAACCAATCATTGATGCATCACAATAAACCACAAACCCTTCTAGACCTTTCGGTAAAGCCAAAATAGGAGCAGAGATAAGCTTGTCCTTCAAAGTTTGAAAACTCTTTTCACATTTATCGATCCAAATAAATTTTGCCTTCTTTTATGTCAATTTTATCATAGGGGAAGCAATAGAAGAGAAACAATTCATGAATCTCCGGTAGTACCCCGCTAAATCCAAGAAACTCCTAATATCCGTCGGAGTCAAGGGCTTAGGACAATTCCTTATCACCTCCATCTTCTTAAGATCCACTTTAATTCCATCACCCGACCCCACATGCCATAGAAATACAACCTCTTTCAACCAAAATTCTCACTTCTCATATTTATTAAATAACCTCTCATCCCTCCAAATTTGGAACACCACCCTCAAGTGATTCACAGGTTCTCCTTGACTTTGGGAATAAATCAATATATCATCAATGGAGACCACCACAAACGCATCAAGGTAGGGTTTAAAGGCCCTATTCATGAGATCCATAAATATTGCCAGTACATTAGTCAAGTCAAAAGACATTATCACAAATTCAAAGTGGCCATACTTAGTCCAAAAAGCTGTCTTAGGAATATCACATTCCCTCACCCTCACTTGGTGATACCCGGACCTAAGATCAATCTTAGAAAAGTGACTAGCCCCTTGTAGTTGATCAAAAAGATTATCTATCCTTGGTAGAGGATAATTGTTCTTTATAGTGACTCTATTGAGTTGTTGGTAGTCGATGCACATTCTAAGGAAACCATCCTTTTTCTTTACAAACAACACTGGTGCACCCCAAGGTGACTTGCTAGGCCTTATGAAACCCTTCTCTAATAAATCCCTCAATTGATCCTTCAAATCCTTCAACTTAGTTGAGGCCATACGGTAACGGAGAATGGAAATGGGTTGGGTATCGGGGAGAAGGTCTATACTAAAGTCTATTTCCCTTTCGGGAGGAACACCGGGAAGTTTATCCTGAAAGACATCAAGAAACTCATTGACTACCGAAACTGACTTAATAGGAAGGACTTTAGACTCCACATCTCTAACCCTCATAAGATGGTAAATATAACCCTTAGGAAACCAATTTTTGGGCTTTAAGACAAGAAATAATCTACCCTTAACCACCACATTACGACTTTCCCACTCTAGGACAGGCTCATTAGGGAATCAGAACCTAATTTTGCGGTTTCTACAATCAAGGGAAGCATGATATGCATGCAACCAATCCATTCAAAGAATAATATCAAAATCCACCATGTCAAGTGTAACAAAATCACAAGCAAGACTTTATGCAATATGAACATAGGGCAATACCTATAGACTCTTTTAGCAATAATAAACTCACCAATGGGGATAGACACTTCATAAGGTTCACACAACAAGTCGGGACACACATGAAGCTTATTGGAAACAAAAGGAGTAATGAAAGAAAGAGTGGCACCTGGATCTATGAAAACATACACATCATAATAAAAAACCTTTAACATATCGATAACAACATCGGACACCTCATCCACACCTTGCCTTCCATGGAGAACATAGAATCGATTTTGCCTTAGAACACCCCCTTGTTGGCCTCCCTTTGCCCTTTGATCGACGTTAGCACCTTGGCCTTTAGGATGACCATCTCTACCCTGTTTTGAGCATGTGGACAATCAACAACCTTGTGACCTACTTCATCACATCCATAGCAAGCATTAGAGTTCCTTAAACATGGACCACCATGATTTTTCCAACACTTTTAGCACCTAGGATTATTCATTCTACCATTGCCACCTTGAAACCTTGGATTAGGCACCCCATCATTAGCAAATCATTTGTTGGAGCACTAGATGACCCTTGGCGTTGGAATTTGTGACCTTGTTGAAAACGACCACCCTTAGCATCTTGGAGACCACCATTAAACCAATCCCTCTTGGACTCCCTACCTTTTCTCTTTCGAAGTTTCTCCCCTCCAATTTTTCAGCGTATGTCGTGAGCCGAGATAAGTCCATATCACTTACTAGCATGGCGGTACGACACTCTTCATTCACCAAGTCAAACACTCTTGACACAAACTTGTTCATTCTTGATCTAGGATCGGCGACCAAATGAGGAGCATACTTTGAGAGATTGTTGAATTTGAGGGCATACTCCCTCATACTCATGGAACTTTGCTTCAGAATCATGAACTCCATCATCTTAGCCTTTCTCAACTCAAAGGGAAAAACCGGTTGAGGAAGGTGGCTTTGAACTCCTCCCAAAGAATAGATCATCATTTCTTCTCTCCAATTTCTATTGAGCAAACCAAATTGGGGCCACACCCTTGAGTTGGTAGACCGCTAATTTTGCCTCCAAATTTACCTCCATGATCGATATCACCTTATATACCTCATCGATAAACTCTTGGGGATCTTCTTCCGTCTTGGGCCCATGAAAATCTAGAGGGTTCATCCTTGAGGACGGAGTAGGAGTAGGAGGAGCTTGGACCCCTTGGTTCACTTGGTTGGTCATAGAATAGGCCAACATAGTATGGCATTCTGAAACTCAACTTAGGCCACCCCTCTATCTTGAGGAGCGGGAGGGGCCAGTGGCTCCTCATATGTACGGGCCCTCCTTGATCTTCCTCTTGGTAGCGACGTGACCTAGAAGAACAAAAGAGCATTAGTTAGGGGGAATGCCTTACCTTTACATCTAAAGCACGACATAGATCATGAAGAAGTGAAACATTTCTTAAAACGCCTCATAGCCTCATATTCTTAGTTATGGAGCTCTTTACAACTATGAATAAGACTCTATTCGACGTGATTTGTTGGATTTTCAAGGAACATTAACAACCTAGTACTCTAATGCTAAGCTTGTCACGACCCAAGCCTAGGACCTAGACATGACACGGCGAATGCGAAGTCCAAAGACAATCCAAACAAGCCTCTTAGAATATCATGTACACATCCTTGGTTACGGAAGCAAAATAAGGAAATGACAAGAGTTAATCATTAAAAGTCAAACGGTACTAAGGAAAGTCTTTCATAGACATAAAAACATAAGAAGAGTCAAGCTCATAAGCATATACAAACATAGTATCCAACAACATCTCTACTTATGAATGGAGCGGGGGCCAAGACACTTCTCGGGATCACCCTCATGATAATAAGTATCCAACATAAGGAACAAGTCTCAACATAGCATGAATAAAATAGACATTATCCTCAGAGTTGAGGACTCACCAAAAGCTTTCTTCAAAAACTGAAATAGCCATGTAGAGGAGGATGATTAATAGGATCTCCGATCCCTACAACAAAATTGGGTTATATTATAAAAACCTCTCTAAATC
>JAABOM020020741.1:0-18436 GCA_011800125.2 Solanum clarkiae
TTATGATGTAACTATATATATGTGTTTATGTTTCTGTGTATTCTGGGAGCTGCTGCAGGTGCGGTTAGTCAATAAAATAGAGGAAACTCTGCCGAAATTTCGGTAGAATTCCAGACTAGGTTATTAAAGGAATTGGGATTAGTATGTGTTCACGTGCCCCTCTATCGGGCACTAGTCACGACCCTAGGGTGGAGTGTGACATTTAACTACTCCAGTAGTTAATCATCTTATCCCTCATCCTCTTTAAGAGGTGAACTCGAGTTCATATTCAATTTCAGTTTTTATAGTCTTTCCTTTCAACTCGGTTCTATCTATTTTAAATCAACTCAACTTCTTTCCTAGACATGCACCGCATTGTTGAATCATACATGGCTATTAGTAACACACTAAAGTAGCAACATCAATTGAAATATCAAGAAACAGTATAAGGTCAAAGGGTATTCAATTGAAAAGTTCAACTTTGACTTTTCAGGGTCTCACACAATAAAGAAGTAGGGGTCATTCTTTCATTAACCCTCCTGTTGTATAACACACGTGGTATGAAGCACGTGTTATGATGTCTTACTCCAACATTGTACAGACCTTGGTCTAGACATTCTCAATGTTTAACCCGAGTTTCTCTCTACACTTATCCTCAAACTCATCTCTTAGAGAGACTCTTGTATAATTTCCAAAACTAGTCTACATATGGCAGTGATATTTATCTCTTCATATTCCCCGACGTAAAAGACAACTGCTTGTGTGAGAGAGCCAATCTCATGACTTGTTTGACACATTAAACATTACTACATGCCTTTAATATATAAAACAATCTTATATTGATGAGAAGTTATAACATCAAGGTTATATAACAATACAAATCACATCCTACGTAAGTTTAGAGACTTAACATGTTTCTTAAACAAGTCTCTTGATATTGCCTTAGTAAAGGGATCAACTACCATTTGACGAGTAGGAATGTATTGTAAATTCACTTCTCCACTTGCTACTATATCTCTCACAAAATTATACTTGATATCAATGTGTTTGATTTTGCTGTGATACTTAAGATCCTTTGTATATGCAACAGCCACCAGACTATCACAATATAAAGTCATAAACCCTTTTGATTCTTTGCAATACACAAATGCTCAAAGAATCTCTTAAACTAAACAACTTCTTGCACTGCAGACGCGCAAACCATGAAGTGATAGGTTATTTCTTACTCTTTTCACAAAAAATGGTACCGCCATTTAGTAAGAATACGACAAATGTCAATCTTTAGATCATCAACATCTGTATAACCTCTTTTAAATAGTCTGCAATTCCCCCTAGATATTGGAACATTCTCTTCATTTCCTTCCAGTGATCTGTTCTGGGATTAAACTGATATCTACTAACCAGACCTATGGCATAACACATATTTGAACTAGTACACATCATAGCATACATCAGACTTCCGATAGCACTAGAATATAGAACTATATTTGTTCCTTATTTTTATCACTTTTGGGATACACTTCAAGACTTAAAGTTTCATCTCTAGATATTGGAGTGTCCATGGGCTTGCAACTACTTATTCAAAAACGTTCGAATATTGCCTTATGTAGGTTTCTCGAGACAAACTCAAAGATTTCTTGGAACGATCTCTTTGGATCTTTACACCCAATATGTAATCTACGTCACCCATATCTTTCATATAAAATTACTTTGAAAATCATGACTTGATAGTTTTCAGATACTCCAAATCATTTTCGGCTAATACTATATCATCCACGAACAGAGAAAGAATTACAAATTGTCTTTTCTTGGCCTTTAACAATGAAATCTACAAGTTGTTCCATGTAGACTTCCTCGTTTAATTCTCCATTGAGAAAAGAAGTCTTTACATCCATTTGATGTAATTCTGAATTTGAACATACAAATATAGTCAAAAAGTAGTCAAACAGAGGTAAACTTTACAATTAGTGAAAAGGTTTTCTCATAATCTGTTACAGCTTCTTGAGTAAAACCTTTAGTCACCAGTCGAGCTTTGTGTCTTTCTATTGACCCATCCAATTTATGTTATACCTTGAGAATCCACTTACTCCCAAAAGATTTATGTCCCTATGAAAGATCAACTAGATCCCCGACTTTGTTGGTTTTAATGGACTCTAATTCTTCTTCCATCGCTTTCAAACATTTATCCTTTTCAGGACTCGACAAAGCCTCAATCACAAAGTTAGGTTCATCCAACTCCATGGGAGACACCAGAAAATATAATCCTCAATCTGATAAAATCATTTAGGTACTCCATTTCTTGTACTTTTACGCAGTTGAAATTCAGATTCTTCTATAGGAATTTGGGATTCAAAACTCTCACTTGGATTAGGAATCATCTCTTGATCATTTGCCTCATAGAGTGTATCTGATAACATTGTTTGGTCTTCTAAATTCAACATTTCTTATAGAGGCTCACCTTCAATTATATCATTCCTTTTTGAAAAAATATTTTTCAGAAATCTGACATCTTGTGATTCAATTTCAATTACACTTCCATCTTCTAATTCATCAATGAACAAATACCCTTTGGAGCATTCTGAGTATCTAATGAAAATACATTTCTTTCCTTTTGGACTTAATTTACCAAACTCACCCAGACATTCTTTAATATAAGTAGCACAACCCCAAGGTCGTAGATCATCTAGGTTTATATTATGACCAGTCCAAAGTTAAAAAGGAGTGAAAGTTACTGATTTAAAAGGCACCTTATTCAAAATGTAGGCCACAGGCAATAATATATCTCCCCACAAGGAGATAGACAAATTTGCTTGTGCCACCATTGACCTTACCATATCCAATGATGAATAGTCAAATTCTGATTATGCCATTTTAATTACATAACTCTTTAAATTGATATGACAGATATTCACGTCATCGGTCGGTTCTCAGAACCTTTATACTTTTATCCAATTGATTTTTAACTTCATTCATATATCTTTTAAAGCAATCTAGTGCTTCATATTTACGAGAAATTAAGTAGATATAACCGAGATGCATGAAATTATCAATGAATTTAATGAAATATGTGGTATCAGACCTTGCCTTCACATTCATTGGACCACAAATATTAGAATGGATTAATTGAAGTGGGAACTCAACTCTCTTAGGTTCCACAAATGGTTTTTGTGTAATCTTTCCAACAAGATAATTTTCACAAGTCGGCAATTCAATTTAGGACAAAGGACCTATATATCCTTCTTTTGCCAATCTATTCCTTCGTTCTTGTCCTATGTGGCCTAATCTTGCATTGCCATATAACAACATCAATATCATTATTACTTGAAGAACATGCCATTACACAATGATAACATAACAGTCATAACTTGAAAGATTACAATCTAAAACGCTGAAACAATCACAACGTAGTCCAAAACCATACAAAATATTATCTAGTGTTATTTTAATATCACTGCAACTAAAAATCAAATCGAAACCATTATCTAAAAGCACTAAGATAGATACTAAGTTTCGTTTGATCTTTAAAGCAAACAAAACATGCAACATCAAGGATAGGCTACCACGCAAGTCTATTTTGCAAGTGCCTATTCCCCTGACTTCAAGTCTTACATTGTTCCCTACATAAATATATCTAGATCCAGATGTAACTCGATAAGACTCCACAAATGCTTCTCAATCTCAACTTAGTGTTTGTAACATATACAACACTTAAGGATGTGTTTAAGAATGCTAACTTTTTCGGCTCGGTACACTCACGAGCGAAATGCCCCAGAAGATGGAAATTGTAGCACTTCATCATGATCTTGTCTCTTTTCTTTTAAAAAAAACTTTTTCCTTTCTTGGAATTTGGTTTATGCTTTTTCTTATAAGGTCCTTCCTTGGTCTTCTTATCTTTTTCTTTCTTCTTCCAATCTTTCTTGCACTTGAAGCCTGTAGATTTTGTGACACTTGATTCAGCTACAAAGGCTTTAGTAGTATATTTAGTAGCACCAAGATGTTCTTCTTCAAGTTTAACATGTCGCGCAACATCAGAAAAAAATTTATGTTTCAATTGTGGGTCAGGTTAATCTTCAAATGTTCCCGACTATTGGGAAGGGACCAGATCACTGCTTGAATCTGTTGCTCATCAGACAGAATGTGACCAGTATTCTTAAGTTGTGCTATCATGTTTGACATCACCCTAAAGTGTTGTTTGGTACTTTGACCATGACGCTTTTTCAAAGTGTCAAACTTAATAGGTAGCTATCTCAGGGGGCGAGTCATAGAAGTGCTCTCATACGTTTCTCATAAGTGCGTCCAAATCGCATGAGCATTAGAAAATTTCTCACATTTAGGAATCATTTTATCAATCACAGAGCTTATAATTATTCTACGTGCAATGGAATCTGCCTTTTTCCAGGCTTTGCAAGATTCAAGTTCTCTCCTATGTTGAGTAGTGTTACTCTCTTCTGGCTGGCTAAGTACATGATTTATGCCTTCGAGCACGTTTTGCTCGTCTAAGACAGACCACATTTTATGACTTGAGATGTCATAAATGTCACTATTTAGTTTCTCTTATTTGTTTAAGCCAACAATAATACTATTTTATGCCATGTCTGTAGCTTAGAGATATTTATGCAAGTACACTCATCAATTAGACATGTATAAATATACATTCAAGAAGTTTAATTCTAATAATAGTTTCATATATGGTGTAAAATCAAAAGGGTATTCAAAATATTCAATCATCATTTACACTCCAAATGTTTAACTAAAATCAGAAAATAATTTCTCAATGTATATTAATAAAGACTTATTCACAAAGATCACTAAGTCTTAGATCATTATCATATTTCAATGTACCATGAAACAACAAAGATTTCAAAATATGATAATACTCACATATTTATATCAAAGAGAGAAACAACATATTACATAAATTTGAATAAGCAAACTAAATAAGTTTACAAGCCATTTGTAATAAAGTTCGTCCCACTTAAATTTGAGATAACATATATACACACTAAAGGGTTCGCTAGACCAAACCTCGTGATATACTTTAACTAGTCTCTCTTTCCATGATTCACAAAGGGAATCTACTAAAATAGCCAAATATTCTCAATCTGAGACATCTATAGAATTTTTTAGTTCTATATGCTTTAAGTAAGAAAGTTGAATAAAGGTAGTAACTGAAATTGTTGGGGACATCTTAAAGGACTTGAACTCTTTTAGTTTCTTCTCTATTTCCCTTCGAATAGCCCTTTCATTCCTTAACAAGCCTTGTGTCAGTCTAGAGATACCACTTTTTATGATCTCTCCTCCTCGAACACTTATTTTTCGATGATATGCACTTTCAATTTTCTGTTTAACTCGACATCTAGATCTCCCATTTGGAGTGATTCAAGTTTGTTCCTATTCAGGCATGTATGAAATATAAAGTAGGCGTCAGAAATACACTTTAATGTTACAACACATGCCACAAATTACTGATAGAATGCAAATAGATAATAAAGGGCTTGAAGATATGAATATAATTTTAAGTGGATTAACATCATTATCCAAAAACATCAAACAATCGCAATCTATTCGTTTTAAATCCGTTTGGCTATTAAAAGTCCTTTTCGAAAAACTCAAAATGAACAGATAATGAAAAAGCAACATTCAAATCAAGAATTATAACTAACATAACCCAAAATTACAGAAACAACAACTTTATTTTCAAAAATTATAAATTTTACAAATCCCATTCTTTATAACCTTAATTTCTTTTTATACCAAATATTTCCTAAATTACTAAAAATCCTATATTTATTAGGCGTTTTGATACCTCAAAATTCGTTAGATACATGTCGAAAAAAAAAGAAACAAATTAATCAGTTACAGATAAAATGAGCTGAAGTGAAAAATTAAATCTAATCACCCATTAAAATAAATCACTTTGATGCCTCAAAGCTTCCTGGAAAACAAAAAATTTGCATTGTATATCTTTGATGGTGAACTGGATATATGCTATCTTTTGGATGTAATTATGAATAAGAATGTTCATTTTGTTCTTTTTATCCTTGCAGAACTCAACCAAATTGGAGATTTCACCATCACAAACCTGCATTTTAGGAAGGTAACTTTTCTCATGGCATTAATACACTGGTCCCAACGCTGAAACAACATCATAAGAATAAAGGGAAGATGATAACTGATTGGTCAAAATGTTACACCCGGAGAGGGTACCCTTGGCGTGGTCGGCACTTAAAGACTATTGCTAGTCCCAAGTGAACTACTTGGCCTCATCGACAGCTCATATTCAACAGAGGAAGAAAAATGCTCAAAGAAAAGATCACGCAGGAATCAAATAACTCAGTCTATATATATTAAAAGGAATTTTTTTCAATAAAACAAAAGTTGAAAAAGGGACAATACTCCACATCCTTTATTCAATGTCGATGAAGCCTCTACCTCTAACATCTAGATGGTACCATGACAGACCATGGCCACCCAACTCAAGAAAAAGTAGAAAGTAAAAGAAAAGGGCTCCTCCGAAGGTAAGGAGGGCTCACCATCTTTGGAAACTCTGAACCTCAACGGTGCGTCTGCTGAAGTCCTCTATCACTTGTATCGGCATCATGAAATGATGCAGCGCCGAATGGCATCAATACGTGGACTGCGCGATATGCAAACGGGCTAAAGTAAACAGATAAGGCTAAAAGAAGTCAACAACTCAGCTCAAGGCTCAACTTTTCATCTCATAACTCGACTTAAGAAATCATGCAAGATTTTAAGTTTTAAATCATAATTTAGAAGTAGACTTAGTATTTAAATCCAACTCAGTTCGAAATTCATGATATGCTCAACTTAAGTATTGCTTGGAAGTCTCTCTAATCGAAATAACACCCACGACCATGAGTTTTGGTGATGTCCAATGAATATGGCATCGCTGCCTCGCCCATCCTTAACTTGCCATGGAAAAGGACACATCAACCTCTACCTCTCTCTCTTGGATCTATAAGAGATGTCCACATGCGGGACAAAAGTCACTGGAATGAGCCGAATGACTATCCTATGCTGGCAATGTAGTTCTGTGAGATTAAGTAGGTATATGAATGCTCACTCATCGATTTAGACATATCCACTCACTCCCCGCTCGGTACTCGATACTCCTACCAAGACTAAAACATGTTCAACTCATCAATCAACTCATTACTCAACTTATCATCATCTAATAACTTAATATTCAGTCAAGGATTCAAATTCAACCCCTTTGGGGTATCTCATCTCATCAATCATCTCGTCAATCTCAACTCAGCTCAGTTATTCAATAATTCAAATAATCAATGCAAGAAGTCAAACTTAACTTAGACTCAGTACGGTCATTTAGACTCATCAATTAACTCATCATGTAATACAAACAAGATACTATATTTCATAATTTATATGACTTAATGCAACGTATTCTTCATGCTCATATATACTCAAGTGATTCAACTGAATATGCATCAATCTACTCAACTCAATATGCTCAATTTAAGCATAAACATCCATGGAACATGTAAGTTAGGGTTTACACTATCAAGAACAAAAATACATGTATGTCTCTCACATTCATACTCATGAAAATATAGGAATTATCTCATGTAATGTAATCTAAAATAAGACCTCATGATGACTACAAGGATATAGTATTAAAATAGAAGGAATTTCTCAAAAACTTCAACTCTTTGCAAATATTGATTCAAGTAAGTGAAGGAGCGCATGGATAAACATAATCCAATGCTTTAGGTAGCCTTACATTCCTGGTGTGGAATTTGACAATCAATTCCTCAAGAAATTAACCTCAATCCTTTGAACCCTAGCTCTTTCTCCTCTTCATTGCTCAATGTCTCTACTTAGTTTTTGCGTAAGGGGCTTTAGAATAGGTTTTTGAAATCCTTTTTAGGCCAAAAATGACTTATATTGGTCGTGTATTACGTTTAGGAGGGGCGGGGAAAATTCTGGAATGCCCCTCAAAAGATTTATAATTTTGAACTTCGGTGGAACAAGTCGGGGGAACAGGTCCGCGACGCAGACTTCGCGTGCACCTGCATATTTTTGGAAATCCAATCCCCTTCAAAAAATTGAAAAAACAAATAAGTGTAGGTCCACGACCAGGGCGCATCGCGACCCTAACACATACCCTCACTATCTCGATTTTCAGATTGAAAAATTATTTTTCGATCCGATTGCTCTAAAATCGGGTTGAGATCACTTCTCCACCGAATTTGTTTTGCTAATCACAAATCCGATCTCAAATTTTCCATCCGAGCTTGGGAAGACGCATTATGCACACAACTCCATCCTAGGGATATTTTGGTAATTTCACCGGCTGTTACATTATCTCCCTCATTCATCCTCGAATAATGAGTGGAGATGCACATCAAGGAACGAATAACAATTGAAAGCTCCTCTCAATACTCACTCAATCAATCAAACTCTCGACTCCTCATCGATCTTACCAGTCTCTATCCAGACTCCGGAATATACACATCAAGAATTTAATTACTCAAATAATCCAACTCATGGGTGAACATCAATTCAAGAGTAGAAAATTCAACTCTTTAGATGGCATCATCATCTGTAGCTCATAACTCTCGTCAAGGCTTACGTTTTACTGCATACTCTTACCAAAGTCAAGCCTAACTCAAGGTCACCTTGTGCTACCTCGTATGTTAGTCAAAATCCTATAATCTATCCCATAAAGTTCTCATTTTACACCTTAGACATCCTCACCAGTAGGCACAGAGGGCACACCGGAACTTAAGTTGTTCAAATAATTCAAACACCTCCTTAATCAATTTTTTGGACTCTAGAAGGAGGTCATTAACTCTAATCGAGAATGGGACCATCGTGATATGCAAGACTCTATGGACACTCTCGAGTTCAACTCCCCACCTCAATTGTACTCCCTTTCATGGCACTCTACTCTCTCAACTCAAGCTCATAGCTCTTACTCAAATTTCCATCTAACCACCTCCTCATCTTCCGCTCAAGCCTACTTCTAAGCCTAAAGGTGTTATTGCTAAGATGATCGTATCCATACAAGGCTAACCCTCAATATCAACTTTATACTTCCTCAGGGGCTTTTATTAAAATATCCCTAGTCCTCTTCACCACATCACCACTCTTACTCAAGCCCTTTGTTACGAAGTCTTCAATAGTCTATCATCAATACTCGCATATTAACAACCACGCATTCAAGCCTGTCACTCTAACCACTTCAACTATACCTTAGAATTGTTTTAATCCTACTTGACACTTCTACCTCTAGCATTCATTGAGCTTCCACTAAAAGACATACCATCATCCTCTTACCTATCTATTGCCCATCATAACGTCTCATCTCTCCCCTTCTTACTATCTCTATCCCTCCATGACACAAGAACTACACTGATGTCACAACAAGGATACATTCACTCCTTCTCATCTACCCTCACCCTTAGTCTACTACTATCACCATCACAATTTGGACCTGGAGGAACTCACCATCTCCCTCTTACGCAAAACCTCAAACTACTACCTCTCCTAAAAAATAAGCACGAATAGCATCAAGGACTTGCATACTCAAATACGCAAAGGCTCAAAAGGAACATCAACTCGAAGATAGGAACTCAACTCCATTATTCACAATTCAGGAGCACTCACTCTCTCCCATCACCCATAACTTGTCCACTATCATCAATACTTCTATCAAGACTGCAAAGTTGGATTAATCAAAGGGCTTGGAACGGAGATCATTAGCATGATTCAATAAAAAAAATCTCATCTGAGGACAGTCATTAAAGAATAATCTCCCTCGTCTATCCAAACTCACTCTGAGTTCACCAAACTATGTGTAGTGCAAAACTCAGGTCATGTCTTATTCAGCAAAGAACTAGAAACTCTTAGATTCACGAGGTAAGATCAAGATTAATGAATGAATTCATCACTTCTCATCCTCGAAACCCAGTATGAACTAGAATCAACATGATGTGCATGGTACTAGGCCATAAGTGTGACAGTCATACACTAGAAGGGAATAGAGTATCACCTCAACTAAAGGGTAAAGGTCGCATGAGATGGAAAAAAATTAATATCTCCTCTTGATCAGCATATATCGAAGACTCAAAATCTACTTTGGTTACCACTTCATCAACTCCCTCTTAGCTCTTAAGGTCCTCTTTCTAGATTTGGGAATCAATTTCCTCTACTAGGCTGTAAGCATATACCTCCACTCGATCAAGGAATCACTACCCACAAGAATATCTTAAACTCTTTTTTTATGCTATAGTCACATATATATAACTAGCCACTCAGACTCTTTTCAACGATATCACTCTTAGCTCCTTCATGTCTCCATGGAAATCTCTCTGTATTTACTATTCTTATGGCGTATATAACCACTTCCTACAACTCTTACAATCTAACCTCCTCTTTTTTAGTGCTTCTCCCCTAATTTACTATCTCCATCTAAGGGGTACCTCTACTCTATTCCTAGCACCACGTTCCTTATCAGTCAATATCCCAATCGTTGAACACACACTACAACAAGTTTCTTAGGTCAAATCTCTAACAAGGACTATCACTATCATCATGTTATCTCCCTCTTCACTTCACTCCCCAAAAGTTCAAGCTTAGGGATTATTGCTACCATCTGCATAACACACTTCTCTCGTATTATATCAACCTATAAGTACTAGGTAATAATTTAGAAATATAGGCCTACTAAAGTCTCATAGCGAATACTCGATCCACGTCCTCGCTTCACAACTTATGTATCATTTACCCATCTAGTATACCTCACCTTATTATCTAGCTAAGCTCATCATTGTAGGAATCTTATGATACTCTCACGTCGAAATCCTAAGCCTAGTTTAGGTTAAGTACCTCAGAAGCACTCGATTTCCCTTAATTAACATCTATACTTCACCCTCGCTAAAAGAATATCAAAATAATCAACATAGACCTATTCTAGTTTTGAGTATGCTCTAACACATCCCGACACTAACTTTCTCTCTCTCTCTCTCTCTCTCTCTCTCTCTCTCTCTACCTCATCATGATAATCATAGGGCACTCACCACTCTTTCATCAATTTAGGGAAATCGACTCATCACCTTTACTTACCTAATAGGTACATAAATCTAACTACAAGCCTCAATCAACCATCATTCTTGTTGCCTCGTCCCTATCTTTTCATTATCATCCTTCTAACTCGGGGATGACTCAATTCTACTCAGGGTTTATAGGATCTCACATCTCACTCTTTCATGTTGTAACATTAAACTCTTTAGAGACTTAAGTTTCTCTCTTATTGGTAAAATCAGGATCAAGTTATGAAAAAAAAGGGTCTTGGTACATCAAGAGCTAACTCAAATGCACGATTTATATGGGCAATAGTGCACTCTTTCTAATCAATCAACTTAGCACATTAATCGGCTTCTCTCAAGCCTGGCACAGTCTCTCTATCATTCTGATTTACTTTTTTTGGGGAATATCATTGGTAAGAGTTTGAAAATTACTATCTCTATCACCTCGAGAATGAGCCATAGTCGAAAGGTTTAGAGCAGTGCACGAATTAGAAGAGAGCTTTCGTAGAGATTAACTATATTGCACGAATTTGGAATAAGAAAGAAGTGAGACAATTCCTAATGTCCTATGGCCTCCTGCTTATGAAGTATAGTCGACAACACATACATAAACAAGACTCTACTAGACACGGCTTCATAGACTCCCCTAGACACTTGAACTCGTGCTCTAATACTAAGTTTGTCACCCCCCGGGAGGGTACCCTTGCCATGGCGGACACTTAGAGACTATTTCTAATCCCCAAGCAAACCACTTTGCCTCATCGTCACCTCATAATCAACAACAGAAGAAAAATGCTCAAAGAAAAGATCGCAAAGTAATCAAGTAACTCAATCTTCATATATTAAAAAGAATTTTTTTCAATAAAACAAAAGTTGGAAAAGGGACCATACTCCACATCCTTTACTTAATGTCTATGAAGCCTCTACCTCTAACATCTAGATGGTACCATGACAGGACATGGCCACCCAACTCAAGAAAAAGTAGAATATTTATTAAAAGAAAAGGGCTCCACCGAAGGTAAGGAGGGCCCACCATCTTTGGAACTCGGGAACTCTAAACCTCAACGGTGCATCTGTTGAAGTCCTCTGTCATATGTATCTGCATCATGAAATGATACAGCGTCTAGTGCCACCAGTACGTGGAATCTACAATATGTAAACAGATTAAAGTAAACAGATAAGGGTTAAACAAATCAACAACTCAACTCAAGGCTCAACTGTTCATCGCATAACTCGACTAAGAAATCATGCAAGTTTTTAAGTTTGAAATCATGCTTTAGAAATAGACTTAGTATTTAAATGCAACTCAGTTCAAAAATCATGAATGCTCAACTCAAGTATTGCTTGGAAGTTTCTCTAATCGACATAACTCCCACGTCCATGAGTTTTGGTGATGTACAATGAATATGGTATCGCTGCCTCATCCGTTCTTAACTTGCCATAAAAAGGACGTGTCAACCTCTGCCTCTCTCTCTCTTTCTCTTGGATCCATAAGAGATGTCCACTTACGGGACAAAAGTCATCGGAATGAGCTGCATGACTATCCTATGCGGGCAATATAGTTTTGTGAGATTGAGTAGGTATGTGAATGCTTGCTCACTAATTTAGACATATACACTCGCTCCACGCTCAGTGCTCGATACTCCTTCCAAGACTAAAACATGCTCAACTCATCAATCAATTCATTATTCAACTCATCATCATCTCATAACTCAATATTCAGTCAAGAATTCAAACTCAACCCCTTAGAGGTATCTCATCTCATTAATCATCTCATCAATCACTCATCTCAATTATTCAATTAATCAATGTAAGAAGTCAAACTTAACTTAGAGTCAGTTATGTAATACAAAAAAGATATAATATATCATAATATATATGACTCAATGCAACATACTCTTCATGCTCATATATACTCAAGTTATTCAACTCAATATGCATCAATCTACTCAACTCAATATGCTTAATTTATGCATAAAATTTCATGGAAACATGTAAGTTAGGGTTCACACTATCAAGAATAAAAATACATATATGCCTCTCCCATTCATACTCATGAAAATATAGGAATTATCTCATGTAATGTAATGTAAAATAAGACCTCATGATGACTACAAGGATATAATATTAAAATAGAATGAATTTCTCAAAAACCTCAACTCTTTGCAAATCTTGACTCAAGTAAGTGAAGGAGCGCATGGATGAACATAATCCAATGCTTTAGGTAGTCTTACATACATGGTATGGAGTTTGACAATCCATTCCTCAAGAAATTATCTTCAATCCTTTGAACCCTAGCTCTTTCTCCTCTTCTTCGCTCAAGGTCTCTACTTAGTTTTTGCATAAGGGGCTTTAGAATAGATTTTTAAAACCCTTTTTAGGCCAAAAATGACTTATATTGGTCGTGGATTAAGTCTAAGAGGGGTCAAAAAAGTCTAGAATGCCCCCCCAAAAGATTTAAAATTTTGAACTTCGGTGGAACAGGTGGGGAGAATAGGTCCACGGCGCGAACTATCGCGCACCTGCATATTTTTGGAAATCTAATCCCCATCGAGAAATTGAAAAATAAATATAAGTGTGGGTCCACGACCAGGGTGCGTCATGGCCGTAATGCATACCCTCACTATATCAATTTTCAGATCAAAAAATTATTTTTTGATTTGGTTGCTCTAAACTTGGATCGAGACCACTTCCCCCACCTAATATTTTGTGCTGATGACAAATCCGATCTCAAATTTTCCATCTGAGTTTATAAAGACGCGTTATGCACACGATTCCTACTAGGGGTATTTTGATAATTTCACCCTGCATTACATTATCTCCCCTTGGGATCATTCGCCCTCGAAAATGATGAATAGAGATAGACATCAAGACACGAATAAAACTCTAAAGCTCCTCTCAGTACTCACTCAATCAATCAAACTCTCGACTCCTCATTGATCTTTCCAGTCTCTATCCAGACTATGGAATATACACATCAAGAACTTAATTACTCAAATAATCTAACTCATGGGTGAAAATCGACTTAAGAGTAGAAAACTCAATTCGTTAGATGGCATCATCATCTGCAACTCAAAACTCTCATCAAGGCTTACATTTTATTGCATACTCTTACCAAAGTCAAGCCTAACTCAAGGTCACCTTGTGCTACCTCATAAGTTAGTCACAATTCTACAATCTATCCCATAAGGTCCTCATTTTATACCTTAGACATCCTCACTAGCAGGCACGAAAGGGACACTAGAACTTGATTAATTCGAATAATTCGAACACCTCATCAATCAATTTTTCGGACTCAAGAAGGAGGTTATCAACTCTAATCGAGAATGGAACCATCGTGATATGCAAGACTCTATGGAAACTCTCGAGTTCAACTCCCCGCCTCAATTGTACTCCCTTTCATGGCACTCTACTCTTTCAACTCAAGCTTACAGCCCTTACTCAAATTTCCATCTAACTACCTCCTCCTCTTCCACTCAAGACTACCTATAAGCCTCAAGGTGCTATTGTTAAGATGATCGTATCCATACAAGCTAACCCTCAATTCTCAACTCTATACTTCCTCAGGGGCTTTCATTAAAATATCGCTAGTCCTATTCACTACCTCACCACTCTCACTCAAGCCCCTTGTTATGAAGTCTTCAATAGTTTGTTGTTAATACTCGCATAATAACAACCACGCATTCAAGCCTATCATTCTAACCAACTCTAACAATCACGCATTGAACCCTAGCTCTTTCTCCTCTTCTTTGCTCAAGGTATCTACTTATTTTTTGCGTAAGGGGCTTCAGAATAGGTTTTTGAAAAAGTTTTTAGGCTAAAAATGAATTATGTTGGTTGTGGATTAAATCTAGGAGGGGCAGGGAAAAGTCTAGAATGCCCATCAAAAGATCTGAAATTTTGAACTTCAATAGAACAGGTCTAGGGAACAGGTCCGCGATGTGGACCTGTCGCGCACCTAGGTATTTTTAGAAATCCAATCCCCGTCAAAAAATTAAAAAAATTATAAATGTGGGTCCGCGACCAAGGCGTGTCGTGGCCCTAACGCATACGCTCCCTATTTCGATTTTTGGATCAAAAAATTATTTTTTAATCTGCTTTCTCTATAATCGAGTCGAGACCACTTTTCCACCCAATTTTCGTGCTGATCACAAATTTGATCTAAACTTTTTCATCCGAGCCTGGAAGACACATTATGCACATGATTATATCCTTGGGTCATTTTAATAATTTCGTCGAGCATTACACAAAAAGTCATCCACGAGCTTTTTGACCATATTTAAGAAGAAGCGCTTGTTCTTATCAAATTGATATCTAACGTAAGTATTATGTTTGTTTTGTCTAGTAGATACTTGATACTTAAAATTAGATGCTTGATCTGGGTAATTGATACTTGATTAAGGATTTTCGTAGTTTTTAGAGTGATACTCATCGTTGAAATATGAGCTTTAAGTACTTGATACTTTAAGAAGGAGCGCTTGTGCTTATCAAACTACTGATAATTGATAGCTGACATAAGTTTTATGATTTTTTTTGTCTAGTAGATACTTGATACTTAAAATTATATACTTGATCTGGGTAGTTGATACTTGATTAAGAATTTATTCGTGTTTTTGGAATGATACTTATCGTTGGAATCAGAGCTTTACGTATTTGATACTTTAAGAAGAAGCGCTTGTTCTTATCAAACTACTAATAATTGATACTTGACATAAGTTTTATGTCTTCTATCTTATCTAGTAGATACTTGATACTTAAAATTAGGTGCTTGATCTGGGTAATTGATACTTGATTAAAGATTTTCCTATTTTTTTAGAATGATACTCATCGTTGAAATTGGAATGGAGACCGATATGAAGCAGATGAAAAATGGAAGACATTAGATTTTGGTGGAGGAATTGGAAACTTTTCAATTTCTTCCTTTTTTGTTTAGTTTGAAAATAATGATAAAAATTTTGAAATTGAAATTAATCATGAAAAGATTGATTAGACAACTAAAAAATAGGAAGATTATGTAAATATTGATTAGAATACTTTAAAATTAGGAGATAATTTAGGGTAAATTAAGAAGGAAAAGAAAATAATGGTCTAGGTATCTACAAGTTAGAGAGAGAGAGAGAGAGAGTAGAAATAAAAGATTTTTATAATTTTTTAGGATGGTAAGGATTACTAGAAAATATGGTAAAATATGTTGTGTAGTTGTGTAATTTTTCCTTTCAAGTATTGCCAAAAACTATTGTTTCTTAAAAAATCATCTCTTGCTCGTTTTACATCCGATTCTCTATTATAATGTAGTTTCGAAAAGCTTGAAATGAGTAGATCATGAAAATAAAATTTTGGGCTATAATGCTGACTGAAAATTTTTGAAAAAAAGGCAAAATAGTAGCAGATTCGTTAAAAATGCAGTCAAAAAACTGCTAAACTTCATAAAACCATAACTCACTCGTTTTTTATCCGATTCACTATGATAATATAGTTTCAAAAATCTCAGAACGAGTAGATTAGGCTTAATTAAGAATCAATCCAAAATAATCATTAAACAAGCGTCAAATAGGACCTTAACCGAATCTTTTTTTTAAATCGTTAAAAACATCAATCATCAAAAATTCATCTTTTTAACCATAAATAGACGAACATCAAGGCATTTAAACACGGAATCAAAAATCAACCAGACATGCTTTGATACCATTTGTAAGCAAAATTAACGGGACAAGAATAATGGGTCGTACATTTTTGACGATTTCACAAGCATCTTTATGCCACCAACGAATTCAACCCCAAATCGCGCTCTTTTCTCTAGAAATACGAATTATAGTTCACAAAACCAAGTGTCTTTTGTGTATTTTTTATGAATCAAGGATTCCAATATTTCATTGATTTTGCAACACTTATCTTACAATAGTTTCTAAAATCAAGTTTTGTTCAAAATTTTAATTGACTTTTGTCTACAGTTTTTTTCCTCTAACTTCTTTTTCCCACTCCTATTAGAATAGGAATCAAACCACCTTCCCTAGAAATAGGGAAGTGGTTGGTGGTAACAACCACCTCCTCAATGGATGATAACCAAGCATAAGATTAGATAGTTATTTAAATAACTGCACCGTTGTAAATTAAAAATCAGATAATCGGGTCGGCTTAAGATTGGATCAGATCAATCCGCATGTGCGTGACTCACGATCCAAAAAATCTTACAATTTTCAAAACAACTTGATTATATTTTTTCAGCTGCTTCTAAGTCTAAGAATTAATAACTTAAAAATTCCAAAATGCATATAAAAAATCTATTTTGCATAACAAAAATTGAGATAAAAAAATATTTGTTAGGCTCGTGAGAGCACAGAGCTCATGACTAGTATTATCTATAAATTATAGCTTTGACACAAATACAAAAGTATATTCTCGTACTTTAAACTTTTCATAATTTATTAAGTATTAGCTTTTGATGTTTTTGTACATAAACGTTTTCAAATTTCTATATATTAGAAAAGGCTTGTTTCAACATGCCTGCTTCATCCAAAGTTAAGAGTATTTTTGTCGTTTTAGTACTTTAATGAGTGTCTTGTGGAGGTCTCTAGAATGAACACGTCGTTTTCTATGTGCGCCGCTTGATCTTCCTACTTTCTTTCTTCACCTCTTTCTACTCCTAATAATGCTTCAAATTGTTTCTTTGATTTTTGTTTTTTTCCTATATCTGTGATTGTTGTTTTTCCTTCTTGTAGCTGTAATTCTTAATCTCTGCCTTGTCAATTTATTCTTTTAGTTGATCATTTTGCCATGGGTTATTTCTGTCGTTACATTGCTCTGAATCTTTAACATCTGCTATAAATTCATGGATTGGGCCTTGGAAGATTTATTATTTCTGTTTTACATTATCTTTTAGAGATGATTAAGTGATCGAAAATTATATTGTTCTTTATTTTTTGGTTGAATTTGAAATCAAGTTAGTTGATGTAATTTGATCTGGGTGTCCTCATTGTTTTTCTGTTTTATTAGTTTTAGGCCAGGAATTTGTCTACTGTTATGTTCCTTCCATTCTAGGTCCATCTTCCTCTAAATTTAGTAAAGTAGTAATTATGATGTAAAAAGTTAAATTCATGCGACCTTTTCTACTGTATCTTCTTCTTCTTCTAATCGTACTGTGTCTATGTTCTATTCTGCTAAGCAGTTCGTTTGATTTAATGGTTACTATATATGCATTTTATAATGCGCCTGTTATCAAAAATTAATTTTGGTCTCTACTATTACTTACTTTACATGACTTCAGGAGTGGATTTTGGAAGGAAAGACTTGGGTCTAAATTCGTTGTCATTCTTCTTTCCTTAAAGCTCAAAGAGAACTAAAGAAGGTGAAGGATCTCGAGTTCTCATTTGTGCTTTGTAGAAGCA
>JAABOM020020762.1:0-18433 GCA_011800125.2 Solanum clarkiae
ATTATCAAATAATTAAATTTTAAAAATTGTTATCTTAACTTTGAATGTTTTCTAAAGATAACAATCACTATAATATTGATTTTTTTAATTAAAAGTAATACAAACTATTACATAAATAAAAAATAATACTCTAATCGGTATATTCAATCAATGGAATCTTAAATTTTTAAATACTTCTAGAGAAGTATTGATAGTATTTATAACAATTGACTCTATTGAAAAAGTTTTTGAAATAACAATCAATAAAAGAGATTTAAATATTTATATTGTTACGTAATGTACAATAATTTATATATGTTTATTCTTGTCTTACAAAATATTACAAGAAATGTTATATAGCCAATTAAAATATACTAATAAATAAAAAAAATTAAATAATATGATATTCTTTTTTAAAGTTTGGCTTTAGCCACGCATTTTATTGAATCGCCCTTGTCTTTAAGCACTAACAACCAACTACAATTTGGTGCATAGTACAATAAAACAACTACATGAAATGGCCTCGACCCAATAAAACTTAATGGATATAAAATTTATGCATGATTACTGAAAAACTAAATGAATATTACCAATGAAGCTTTAACGGGTGCAAGTAAGACAGGAAACTCAAGTTTACGGAGGAGGAGGAAGCAAACAAAAAGCCAAGAATACAAGCAATGGTAGGCACGTAAAAAGTGAATTGACAAAATAACAACAATCCACAAATCAAAACAACCTATATTTAACCCTCCAGACATCTACCCCTCGTTCCCTAAGGTATTCATCTACTAAAATCCCTAAATATTAGTCTTTGACTAGTGCTTACCAGAGCATGTTGTGTCTGGCTCCCAACGTTACCATCACGAATAACAGCATCGGCCGGGATGGCAGGGCCACGGCCACAACATCATCATCAAAGAGACCGTCATGAACAACACCATCACCAGCAACCTACATATAATAACAATCGGCAGTGAAAAATCCTACGAAAATAATTAACATTACCTCATGAAGGCATAAAAGTTATTTGCTAAAGATTCTCAATTCAAGCACAACAAATTCCAACATACGGAAGAAGAAGATAATGAAAATCATATAGCAAATAATAATAGAACAATGTAAAAGTAGACAAAACAACAATAAACTCATGTGGTAATCAAAATATTATAAACAACACACTCGGATAGATTATTGTTAAAAAACTATCATGAACAATTAGTCACGCTAAGCAAGACAACACTACACTAGCTACTGGCATTTACAAGTGGCAAAATTAAACTCAACCCGCTCATAGCTCAACCAGTCTCAAATTGGGTTAATATGCAACCCAAATTAATTTGAGAGAGATTTTGTCAAAACATTTTTAGAACACTTCTTTTTTAATTTGATATGTTTTATATAGGCAGAATAAAAAAAATATAATTCAATTAAGTACTAAAATATTGAAAAAGGATAAATAAAATAAGTAAACTTAGTAAAAGTTGGGTTGGGTCTTGAACCGCTCCATAACCCATTACTCTACCCATTTTGACCTAAGTGTTTCTTCATTAGACGTTGATTTTGTGTGCTTTTATACTTCTTATTCCAACACCTCCCGCTTTTCTCCCACTGTCAATTCCTCCCATTTAACTATATGGAATTTACTTTTATCTTCAATGCCTTGCCAAAGAAGCCTCTTCTTATTTTGGAAATCCTATTTATCACATATGTTTTTATCATGTATGCAGGTAGTGCATTTAATACACTATTGGCCAAGTTGAGTCTTCCTCCTCTAGAAAGGTATTTGACTCTTCCAATTTGTCAATTTCTTCTCAAATTTTTCTAAAACGCCATCCCATATCCCATTGGACTTGTTTTTTTGCCCCCAAAGGCAAACCCAAATATGTAATTGGTAGTTTCCCCACTATCCCTCGAAACATTGTAGCCAAGCTTTCTAGATTCATAACTTAATTTATGGGATAGATGAAGCTCACGTTCTAAGTGATATGCAAACCTGACACAACTTCAAAGATAATGAAGATAGCCCTTAGAGTCAATGCTTGTTCTTCCACTGCATCACTATAGACAAGGATGTCATATGCATATTAAAAATGAGTGAACATCAAACTATTTTCATCACCATTTAAAAAGCCTCTAATCCATCCCTTCGCCTTAGCTGTGTAATAAGCTGCCCATACCATCCACTATCAGGATAAACAATAAATATGACAGGGGATCTCCCTACCTCAATCCTCTATGAGAAGGAAAGAGTCATTTGGTGTCCTATTTATGTAGACTGAGAATTTTATTGTACAGATACAATCCATAATCCACTTGATCCATCATGCTTCGAACCCAATTTTTTCCATCATTTAAGTTAAAAATCCCTAGTTCAGGTGATCATAAGCTCTCTTTAGATATCTACCTTGCATTGTCTTTGTCCTCTATTTCCATTCATAAAACTATAAGTGAAACACTTTCTCATTCGGGATGGAGGCAGGCTATAATTGATGAGATATTTGCTTTACATACGAGCGGTACTTGGGAAATTGTCCCCCTTCTTGCGGGTAAAATCCACTGTTGGTTGCCATTGGGTTTATGCAGTAAAATTTGGTCTAGATGGTCAGGTTGGTTGAAATCTTGTTACCAAAGGATATACTCAATATTTGGGCTTGATTTTAGTGATACGTTTTCTCCCGTGGCTAAAATGGCATTTGTCCTTATTCTTCTATCTATGGTTGTTGTTCGTCATTGGCCTCTTCACCAGTTGGACATTCAGAATGTTTTTCTACATGATGATCTTGCGGAAGAAGTTTATATGGAGCAACCACCTGATTTTGTTGCTCAGGGGGATTCCAGTAGACTTGTATGCCGATTGCGCCGCTCTATGGTCTGAAACTGTCTCCTCGAGCCTGATTTGGAAAGTTCAGCACTTCAGAAGCTCAGCATGACTCGTACTAAAGCTGATCACTCTATATTTTTATCGGCATACTGCACCAAATTTATGTATTTATTTGGTTGTTTATGTCGATGATATTGTTATCACTGGCAGTGATAAAGATGGTATCACTAGTTTGAAGCAACATCTCTTAAAGCGTTTAAACTTGTATCATGGAATGTTAAGAACACAACTAAAGATCAAGTTTAAACTTGTATCATGGGATGTCAGGTGACAGAATAATAGGGGGAAGCGAATGATAGAATAGAAACGTAGAACTACCAAAGGAACACCATTTCATTCCTTTAAGAAGCAACAGCCAACTGCAGTTTGTTGCATATTACAACAAAACGACTACATGAAATGGCCTCGACCAAATAAAGCTAAATGGATACAAAATTTAAGCATGATTACTGAAAAACTAAATGAATATTACCAATGAAGATTTAACAAGTGCAAATAAGAGAGGAAACTCAAATCTACGAAAGAGGAAGCAGCAAATAAAGAGCCAAGAACACAAGCAATGGTAGCCAGACATAAAAAGTGAATTGACAATATAATAATAATACACAAATCAAACCAACCTATAGCCAACCCTCCAGAAATCTACCCCTTGTTCCCTCAGGTCTCCATCTACTAAAATGCCTACAATATTAGTATTTGATTTACTGCTTACTTGAGTATGATCACCATCACGAATAACACCATCAGCCAGGATGGCAAGGCCACAGCTACCAACATCATCATCAATGTGAGGGTCACCATCAGCAGCATCAGCAGCAACCTAGATAGAATAACCATCAGTAGTGAAAAATCCCACCAAAATAATTAACACTGCCTCGTGAAGGCATAAAGGCTATTTGCGAAATATTCTAAGCTCAAGCACAACAAATTCCAACATAAAGAAGAAGAGGAAGACAATGAAAATCATATAGAAAATAATAATAAAAAAAAACAATGCAAAAGTAGACAAAATAACAATAAACTCATGTGGTAATCAAAATATCATAAACAACATACTCGGATAGATTATTGTTAAAAAACAATCATAAACAATTAATCAGCCTAAGCAAGACAATACTATACTAGCTATTGGCATTTTACAAGTGGCAAAATTAAACTCAACTCACCCATAGCTCAACCCAACCTATTACAACCTACAATATACAACCCGAATTGACTTGAGAGAGATCTTGTCAAAAACATTATTAGAACACTTCTTTTTTAATTTGATATACTTTATATAGGCAGAATAAAGAAAAATATAATTCAATTAAGTGCTAAATATTGAAAAAGAATAAATAAAATAAGTAGAAATTTTAGTAAAAGTTGGGTTGGGTCTTGACCATCTCTATAACCCATTGCCCAACCCATTTTGACCCAACCATTTCTTCATTAGACGTTGATTATGTGCTATTATACTTCTTATTCCAACACCTCCCGCTTTTCTCCTGCGGTCAATTCCTCCCATTTAACTAGATGGAATTTACTTTTATCTTCAGTGCCATGCCAAAGAATTTTTTTCTTATCTTGGCAATCCTATTTATCACATATGTTTTTATCATGTATGCTGGTAGTGCCTTTAATACATTATTGGCCAAGTTGAGTCTTCCTCCTTTAAAAAGGTAGTTGACTCTTTCAATTTGTCAATTTCTTCTCACATTTCTCTAAAATACCATTCTATATCTCATTGGACTTGTTTTTTTCCCCCAAAGATATGCCCAAATATGCAATTGGGAGTTTCCCCACTATCCCTCCAAATTCACTACTTCATTTGTGGGATAGATGAAGCTTATGTTCCAAGTGATATGCAAACCTGACACAACTTCAAAGATAATGAAGATAGCCCTTAAGAGTCAATGCTTGTTCTTCCACTGCACCACAGAAGACAAGGATGTCATCTGCATATTACAAATAAGTGAACTTCAAACTATTTTCATCACCAGTTCAAAAGCCTCTAATCCATCCTTTCGCCTTAGTAGTGGAGTAAGCTACTCATACCCTCCACTGCCAGGATAAACAATAAATGTGACGGGGGATCTCCCTACCTCAATCATTCATGAGAAGTAAAGAGCCATTTGGTGTCCTATTTATGTAGACTGAGAATTTCAGTGTACTGATGCAGTGCATAATCCACTTGATCCATCATGCTCCGAACCCCATTTTTCCCATCATCTGAATTAAAAATCCCTAGTTCAGGTGGTCATAAGTTCTCTAGATATCTAGCTTGCATGGAAACCCTAGTAGTTACTCCTTTGTCTTGATTCTATACACTTATATGCAATTTGGATAACCATAATTGTCCTCCCATGATGAATGTTATTTGTTGTCTATCCACTAGAATCACCTTTTACAATCTTCCAACTAGCAACTTAGCAATAATTTTCCCCCAATCTGACTGATAGCTCTATAGTCATTTAGTTCTATTGCTCTCATCTTCCTATTGCTCTCATCTTCTTTAGGATTAGAGCCACAAAAGTAGCATTGAAAATTTTTTCAAAAAAGCCTTGCGCAAGAAAGTTTTGTTTAGCCCCAACCAAATCATACTCGCGTTTGAAGAAATCAATGGAGAATTTTGATATCTATATATTTTGCCCTAGTGATATGCCCAGATACTTTGTAGGTACAATTGCTCTTTGCCATCGCAGGTTACTAGCCAAAACCTCCGTGTTATCTACTTAATTAACTGGATAAAGGAAACCTTTTTTTACAGTTCACATGAAGCCCAAATATGCCTTAAATTATGGTGAGAATGGCTTCATTTGTCTAATTCAACTCCACACAAAACCAAATAGTCATCTACATACAACAGATGAGTAACTCCCATTTCATCGAGGTATATGAGAATTTAATCCATAGATTCATTCCATCTATAACGTCCCAAAAGATCTTAAAAATCTTCTTTATCATTTCTTTCTGAACCCTAGGTCGCAGGCATTTGAGGATCTCACACTGGGTTCATTTAACTATGCTTTTACTCAATTTCAAAGATCTTATTACTTATGAATAAATCTTAATTACATGATTTTGATGAATTTTACATGAACCCATTCATGCAGTATGCCCGTTTTATGATATGAACCACATTTGAAGAATTATGCATCCATCATAAATTTATAACTATGATTTCAACGATGATTTTATGAAGAGAATCGATTACGATTTCTATGAAAACAAAGTTGCTTTATTATAAAACATGAAGGTTTGTCATGTTTCTTCAGTGAATGAGCTTATCATGAGTGGGGGCTTAAATAAGTATCTAGGTAAAATGTTATGAAATCATGATTAGTTAAAAGAGCCATTATTATGATGTTCAAATATGTTACGATGAAATTATGATATGTTTATGACTATTCCGTTAACGGTTTACCCAGCACGGAGCGGACATTGAGGCTGGAGGCACTACCGTTAGTAGAGTTGGGTCTCTAATAGCAACCCCTTTTTCCATAACTATGAGCCCCTATAAGACTTAGTCTTAACTGACTCTAGCTAGTGGACATGTTTATGGTCCTTACCTTGGACAGCGGGACAATCTCTTTGCGGTGTAGGTGATATGACAACAAACTCTATGTTATAGCTCTCATGGTGTATGTCAATAAAAAAATTCTCTCCCTATGTTACGTTCTGACATGTGATCTTTTTACGAGTTTTGCATTTATCATGTCTTATATTTCTTAACCATTAAAGATTTTCTTAACGATTTAGCTTGGTCATTGCATTATCATATTTTATGCCATGTATTGCATATTCTCCATACTCGGTACATACTATAATACTAACCGCATACTTCATTGCCTACATTATTTCATAATATAGGTCACGACGCTCCCTCTCATAGCTCATGGTTAGTACTTGCATCCGATTGGTGTTGTTTTGCTTGGTGAATCCACATGCTTCGACGGCACAAGAATCTTATGTTGAAAGGAGACCTGACTACATCTCAGATTGTAAGTTCAAAGCCCTTAAAAGGAAACTGAAAGAGTGAAGCAAATCTGTCCAAGGAAACTTGGGACTTCAAAAACAGAATATCCTAAATCAGCTTGTCTGATGCTGAACCTTATTTGAGATCTGTCCTAACTGTAGAATTTGAAGAAGTGGCAAAGAGGGAGGAAGTGGCATCGAGCAAGGCTTCATGAACTCCAAAATCCTCAATTGACTCCTAATTCACCCGGACTCGAATTTGATATGGCTCAAGAAAATTCACAATTACATGAATCAAGCGAATCTGAGTTGTAGGATGGCAAATAAACTGTAACATGCTGAAAACTAGAGACTGGCTAGGCCTAATTCAATAATTTCTGCAAATTGAAGCGATGTACAAGGAGAGGTGGAAATAGTGGAACATCTTCTATCAAAGATGAGAAATCAACTGTGGAAGAAAGAGAAGGGAAACCAAATCCCAATGGTGCAAATTACCGAACATGTCCTCCGCCTGGAAGTAATAAATAGGTTCAGTCCTGAGATGAAGTATTATTTCACTAAAATTGATTGGAAACTACACAAAAATATAATGTAATCTAGCAAGACCCTATAACACCACATGTTACAGATCAATCTAATGGAAGTACTGATTCCATCTACAAACGAGAATACGGATCTTAATTAACTTGGCCATTACGTCAAAGTGATGGCTGAGGGATTAACTCACAGGAGTGAACCACCAAAAATTTCATTGTTCAATTCTCAGTCACGACATCCAATGTATCGGCTCTAACCTTACTGGCATATCTAACCACATTTGCGCAGTTGCATGATCAACTATACCAGGTCGCCAAGCGGATTAACTTAAATGCACACAAGTTGGTCCAAAAACCACCATTAAACACAAAAGAATACTCTCTCCGTCCCAATTTATGTGGCACTGTTTCCTTTTTAGTTTGTCCCTAAAAGAATGATAATTTTCTATAACAAGAAATAACTTAACTTTAAAATTCTCCTTCTACCTTTTAATTAAATGATTTATAATCATACAAATATCTAAGGCTTGTTTTAGACTACAAATTTCAAAAGTTATTCCTTTCTTCCTCAAATTCTATGCCTTGTCACATGGTGCCACATAACTTACGAGAGAGAGATGACTACTTGCAAAACTATTTCAACCTACATCCCTCAGGTGGAAGCCTTATTTTCTAAAAATTAAAAGCTCATCAAGGAACTCAGTTGGTTTCAAATGCTTCCTTTCCTATTTTACCCGTCAAGGGCTAAGCTGAAAGGTAATCTATTTGTAAATGGTCAATTCATAGAGGATGTTAAGATGTCATAGATTGCATTAAGTTCTTGAAAATATGAATCCCATAAAATCCTAAAGGAATAAAATGGAGAGTAATATTGACAACATAGAGACTATCCAGTGTGAATCAACTCATAAAAAGGAAAACAAAAAATTTGAATGTTGTCATAACCCATTAGGAGGACAGAACATTCTTTAATACATGCATTCTATTCTTTTATCACATGTTTCTTTCCCTAGAGTCTCATTGAGTTTTTGATAATGCATGCAACTCGAGTTTGGAAAGCCAGCGCAAGACGACAATGGTGATCAAGGTACCCAAAGAGCAACGCAACTAGGATCTTGCACATGAAGTGTGAACTCTGTTCAGGTCTCCAGTGCAAACAGGGGAAATTGAGGGATGTTTCAGCCTTTCAGGTTCCTCTGAGGTTAGTGTATGCAACTGAATACAAGGAATAATAACAGTGAATGGAGCAGAGTAAGCGAGTCCCATGCTTAAATTAGATAAAAATGAAAACTAAAAGAAAGATGAAAAGATAAGACAAAGATGAAGTCAAGTAGGGCCTCTATACTAGGAAACCACATTCTGTGTCTCATCAAGTTGAGACTATACTTTCAGCTCCAAGAGGACTTCAGGGTCCCTGGCCCCAACTACAGTGACTGGTTGGTAAAGTCGGAGGGTTACCTTCTACTGTAAGAGTGAGTCACATACTTCTTTCCGACTATACTTTATAACGTTGCACTTATAAGTGTCTCTTTCTAGTTCTAGGCATTAAATAAATATTCACCCCAAAATTAAGAGGCATGAGATCCAACGTAGTACTAACTTGATTTTCGGCCTTTCTTCTCCTCCTTCGGCGTCTTGCATGGCGTCTTTTCGCTTCATCCATTAATTGCTGCCTTGGCTCATCTAATAGTTGTTGCCCTGCCTCATCTAGAATTTTGAGTTTTATATTGCGACCACTCTCATCTATTAATTCTTGCCTTGCCTCATCTAATAGTTGTTGCCTGGCCTCATCTAGCATTTTGCGTTTCATATTGCGACCACCTATGGAATGAAGTTGCCTACACAAAAGTAGAAAGGAAAAAACATAAAATCAATCACAGAAAAAGGAAAATTCAGAAACATAATCGATCACAGCAAAGGAAAAAAAACTAAGTACCTCTCCAACTCTTCCAAACGCTGTATGGATCCACCGATGGGATTGGACTGCAACCGATAGTAAAGCGATTCGCTTAAGGTGCCCTTATTGACTTGCTCTTTAACGTTCTCTACTATCCGCTGATATCGAAAAACCTTACTTATTCTTCTCAATATCACCGGCCGATGCGTGAATTCATCACGGATGACACATCTACCATCATTTACATGTTGTATGGAAGTCCCTACAAAACCCGCACGTCATTGCGAGGAAAATCAGAACGTGGTCGCTTTGGCGGTGAGGAAATCAGAAAACCTGAAGAGAACAAATGGAAAAGAGTGATACAGTATTTCTGTAAAGAAGTTGAAAGTAGCAAAAAGACATGGAGGTTTTAATTAACTTAAGTAGCGCGGCCTGTTCCCAACACCAAAAATATGCATTCTGTGAGTAGTTTCTGGTATCAAGTTTATTGAAGTAGCATTTACTCCTGAGGCATCAAATGGTCAACTAACACTATGAAGTAACAAAAAGTTACATGATTGGGCACAAACTTTGTATGTACGAACTTGTAGAAGAGAGTTGTTTGCAATGAATAACAGAGATAAAGATACGCAGACTAATTTCGGCTTATACAACATATGCCTTAGAGAGGGACTTTAGCTTTATCCCTGCTGACAATGCAGCCATTGTTGAATCTCCGTTTGAAGATCCACTCTTCTATTGTCAATCATGTCTTCAAGGTCCACAATATCAACAAATTTCTATCCCATAGACATATAGATATTTTGATATCATATAAAGATTCTAGTTTGGATGACTTGTAACAGAAGGGTGCATAAGAAAGGTAACACGAACAGAGAGCGAAGAGTTGCATTTACTTGTTTTACTTGCATTTGATGTTTGTAGGGCAACATTTGGGAACTCTTATGTTAGTCTATTCATGTTTTGACTAACTGATGATGATGAAGTGTTCTCATTAGTTAGAAAGTGGAATATTTTAAACAATCAAAAGTTGGTTGGTAATGAAATTGAAACCTGGGTTAGTGAGGGAAACGTTAAAGCTGATCAGTGCTGCAAGTATGTATTGGAAAGGGGTAAATTGACGAGCTGAGCCAGAAGGTAATTATCAGAGAAATACAGCTAGATGGTTAATAATAAAGGAGAGGTTTTTCGTTAAGATGTATATCTTGGTTTATTCAAATTCCTTGTCACATTGTCTTGGCTCGCTCGTCTTTTTGTTCTGAACCTAAATTGATGAACTTTTATTTTTGAACTTAATACAAACTTCTTCAGGATTAAATTCAATAACTTGAACCGAATATGATAAAGTGCACAGACAGAACAGAGGAACAACTCTTGCTGACTGGCTTAACCCTCAAGCAGAAATGTAATATTACTCAATTTACTGACACCTCAAAAATTAGGAAGATGTAACACCCCCAGTTTTAGGAGCCTTGAGTGTAGAAAAATTGGCTTGGAAAATGACCTAAAGTCTGGTTTACAGGCGTGACGTACGGCCCATAAGTGTACATACGGCCTGTAAGGTTCATTCTTAAAGATAGAACATCAGGAAGGGGAAAAGTTTCCAAGTGTGGGGTAACCCAGGGACCAAGATACGACTCGTAAGAAAAGATACGGTCTGTAGGAGGTCTCATGAGTGAGACTATCATACATGAAGAAAATTTGGAGTTTTCAGAAAGTAACTTATGAGTTATCAGACGGCCCGTAGAACGGGATACGACTCGTAGGATGTTTCGTGAAATGAGGTTAAGGAAATGAGGAAAAATGGTTAACTGTGGACGGACTCTACGAGTCAAACCATGACCAGTAAGATGTTTCATGTCCCGTAATAAGGCCTCATGGTTTTGGGTCCAGCAAAGTCAGTTTTCAAGAATTTCTGATGTGGCAACAAACAAAAGGGATTTACGACCTATGGATTAACTTACAGCCCATAAGAGGGGTTCCATAAGATCGATCCGGCAGTTTTAATGAGGAGCAGTTGCCATTTCCAATCTTTCTATTCTTAAACTACATCATTTTGGGACTGGGAAAGGGACCGTATATCAGCCTTCAAGCCCTAATTCCTTCACTTATCCTCTCATTCTTCACTCTAAAACACTAACGTTAGGAAAAGGCTCTCAAGAACAAGGCTAGGGTTTTCAAGATTTCTTCGTGAATCCTACAAGTTTGTTTCTCTCCAGTTTCCTCAAGGTATGTGAGTCCATTTATAGGTATCATTCCACCCATAAAGTCCCTTTCCTAGTGTTTTACATTACCTTCAAGTTCTCTTAAGATATCAAGCATGTTTTGGTAAATTTATAGTGTTTTACGATATTAAAATGTTATTCATGATACTCTATGATATCCTACTAAGTAAATGCATGTTTTGAACAACTAATGATATCCAAATGATGGGTTTTGATGATGATAATGTGTGGGGTTTTTTGTTGGTTCACAAAGGAGAAATTTTCTCTGTTATAATGTGATTTATAATTATTCCATTTGAAAAGCCTAAGGCCACCTAGTTCCAAGGTAAAGCTTGCATGTTTTATGATGATGATTAGAGCACCAAAGATGAATTTAAAGTTATGAATTGTCAAAAATATAAGTATGTTGACAATAGCCCTAAAAGATGTTAAGATAGGTCCTCAAGATGAAAGGACAATTCTCACTTGGTGATTCCTAAGTTCAAGCTACTCCTATGATTGCTACTATGACCCTAAGTTATGCAATAAAGATTTTGTGGGATGACTTAGCACCGAATGCGGCATTATGGTGGGATTTGGTAAGGTAACCATAGAAGCAACCTTTTGTCGCATTAACTATGTGCCACAATGAGAGCCCTTGTAAGATTAGGCTAGTGGATTCACATAGATCATTTATATTACTATGATGCATGTAAAGTTTACGGAGTTCTACCCGGCAAGTGGTCTCCCTATGCCAATATAGGGGGCATGTTAGATTTTATATAGTAGCTAACATGGTCTTAAATGTAGATTAAGGTCTATTCCAACAAGTTCATGATTCTATGATACGATTCCATTATTTATGTTTTCTCATGCACTTGCTCTCATTCATATTGAGCCATGTCCTTTATTCATGCATGAGTTTACATTAAGTATATTTAAATGTATACTAGTTTCTGAATGCACGTGTATCCCAAATAAATTTATATAAACTCGTTAGAATGACAATAATTCTATAAAAACATATGTTTAATGGGTATTAGAATGCAACAATTACAAATAAATTTTAATAAAAGTGACAACAAACACTTGAGATAGTTTAGAGAGAATGCTATTGTTTTATGATGTACACCACAATTATTGATAGTTTATGTCTGATTTAACCTGTTTTGGAAATGATATTTCTAATGAGTGCGTGTAATATATCAAATGTGGTGCTGATATAATTAGAAGTCCAAATTTGATTATTTGTTACAAGAATATATTTATTGCCTTTTAATTTAAAGGACTGAGCAAATCTATGTTATGTGGTACGAACAATTATTATCAATAGACAAAATTAAGCTTACAAAATATAACTACTTTCTCGTTCAATTTTTTAAAAGATACATTAGTACTCTTTCTACATAAAGTAGAATTAACATACCAAAGTATAAAGAGAATATTTGAATGATAAAACTCAAACATCATATGCTAAGATGATAATAAAATACTTCTAAAATCTCATTGTAATGTGACGTACATATATTATGAGCTTTGGAAAAAAAATTAATGTTATGTTGAAGTTCTTATGCTCTTGCAAGAAGAGAATGTAGTCAGTGAACTCTCGTGACTTTTTTCATAACATTCAATAGATATACATACTCTCTTATCTCCCAATTTTTTTCTCGCAAAGGGAAAGAATAAAAGCGATATATTAATAAAATTCAGAAAAATGCAAATGATAAATAAATGGTGACAAAAATAGGACAAACTATTACAGTTATACATGAGATAAAACAGAAAAGTAGTATCATATGTGTTGACAATCCTAAATAAGTATAATATTTTTAGTCAGAGTAAAAATCATAATCAAACAAAGAAATATGGAGATTCCATCTTAAAAAAAGTTAGCAAACAACTTCTCTTTAACGGCTAAAATAATTTGAATCATTCCAACAATACTTAATAATTTGAAGCTACTAATCTAGATTATATAAATAAAAAAATTAATAAAACTGTCTAAACGCATCAAGATGGAAAGGAAGAGGTGTGACGGAAAAGCAAATGTTTTTTCAGCCTTTCTTAGCTTTATTCACCCATTTATTAGTAGGATTAATCTTATATTAGTTATGCATTGTAACTTTTAAAATTCTACTGTTATGTTATTAGGAAGAGATTGACTATCATTAATTTAATTATTATAAATATTTATAAAGAAATAATTTATTTATTTATTTAATGATAATTGATATATTAATGAAGGAATAGAAAAGTCATCAAAGTAATGACCAGTTAACTTCATCACAATTATATACATCAAAAACAATTTCACCTAACATTATATATTCAATAATATAAGAAACTGACCTAATAATTAACATCATTGATGTCAAATACCTAAATAAATAGTACATATTATGAATATATGGATTAACTTTGACATTTCAACTCCTAAGAGAAGTTAATCTAGCAGTTACAATCATTAATAGCAATATGAACGTGATATGGATTAATATTTAGCATTACATGATGATTAGTATGGGCATAATAGTGAAATAATATGATATAGTTATTATTTAATTAATTGGATATTTTGTAATTATTTTACTTTGTATAAGGATAAAATGGTAATCCAACTTTGAAAGTTCGGGCTTCCCACTTTTAGTAATACTGGTTAAGTGTACATACTTTGCACGTGTGCATCATTTTAATTAGTAATACATATATAAATAAAATTATTACATCTTCATTAACAAATATCATCATTTTGTGAACATTTCCATTTGTTCTCCTTTTATGCTCTTTTATTGATCCATATATCATCCGATTACTCAGAACTAAAGGACATAATCAAAGTTTAATTATCTTGAAGACAAACAACTTAAATTGGCATAGTAATTATTATTATCTTCTTCAAATTCAAAGCATAAAAAAAAAAGAATAGACAACTTTTAAGATTAAAAATTCTAAAAATTGAATCAAAGTTACGAAAAAGCCGATGAAGAAGACTTTGAAACAAAGTTTTTAATGAAGAAGAAATTGAGAAAAGCTAAAATAAGACGAATTTTGTATATTGCTCGTTAAAAAGAAAATAGGAATATTTTTTTTTATATCTTTTATAAATAATTAGTACCGCTATATATACTCAACCTAAAACAAATCTCAATTTTTGAAATAAAGGAGGGCAAATGTCCATAACATGAATAATCATGATAAATAACAAAAAATGCAATTAATATTTCTAAGAATCTTACGTGCATTAAATATGTGTCACGGCTATATAAAAGATTGAATACCAAAGAGGACAAATAAATAATGTTACAATTGAAATAACAATAAATGCAATATTATATTTATTTAAATGACACAAATGTGCATTTTTCTAATTTTATGAGTTAGTATTAAATTTCTGAAGGAGCCAGTACATGGTTCAATTAAAAAAATATTAAATAGACAAGATTTCATGCTAATAACTTTGGACTTTTTTAATTTAAATTCCTAGAAATTAGAAGTTCTTATCTAGATAAATAAGGAAAGATTTAATAAATAAAATTTTAGTTAATATCAAATTATAATTTCTGAAGATTAGAAGTTACTACATGGTTCAATTAAAAAAAAATAAATAGCCAAGATTTCATGCTAATAACGTTGGACATTTTTTTATTTAAATTCCTAGATATTAGAAGTTCTTACCTAGATAAATAAGGAAAGATTTAATAAATAAGATTTTAGTTAATATCAAATTAAATATAAGAAAATAGTGAAAAGACGATTTTGGCTAAAGCAAAGTTTTTTAATGAAGGGAAAAAAGTTCAAACAATATTTCTAAGGATTTTCACGCTTTTAATATAGTATAGATATGATATATGATATGATATATATTAAAATTATGAACAATGGTATACAACTTCACACGCATTTGCATCTCACATACTTAATACATTCAAACGTACTAATGCATATATGTTTGCATGATTTCACCATGTAGGGAGAGGTACTCCTCCACCGGCTCGTGGCTAGTACTCGACGTTCAAGACTAGCTTTATTATTCATGGTGAGCCCTTAGTTTGGGCCTCTTCCACTTTTCATTCTATCATGTATTTAGTTTTATTTTGAGACAATGTATTTGTGGCCCTTTTGAGACCTTTACTTTCTATGTTCCCTTGTTTCAGATTCTTTTCTATTTGATGGTAACTGACCGTACCGATTCCGTCCATTATGTATTAGTGGTATACTTTTGGACAAAATGATGTTAGTTAATCTTATTGCTTTTTTTTTAAAAAAAATGCTGCTTCATTGCTATGAACGGCCCACAGAACCATGCCCTTAATTTTCGCAAATATTTTCGTTAAATACTTATGAATGCTTAAGATGCTTGAGATGGTTTTGATGAGGTGCCTTCAGGTATCTCATTCGCCATGTGACGACTAAGCCCCTAGGTCGGGTCGTTACAGTCGTAAATTGCCTCTAGAATAGTGCTCACAAGTCACATGTAAGCAACTGAGAGGCGAATCACACTACTCATGGCAAGATATTTAATCGTCTTGACACTCTGAAGAAGTAAATTGAAGCATTGAATGTCATTGATTCAAATCTAGAATCTCAAAAAATGCTAAGTTTGATCATTTTGAAAATACAACAGAAAAATTAACATGGATCATCATAACTTCTGCGACAAATGGCATTCAAGTCCTGAATCTCATCTTTCAGTACTGAGGCTGAAGTAAGTAATTTCGAGTTGCTTTTTGCCTAAAGCCCTCCTTTCGACTTAGTTAGAATATTGACTCTAAATGCCTTTAGCATTACTAACTCTTAAAAGCTTCTAAGTGATAATTTCCTTCGTATAACTCTTGAAAAACTAATCATACATTCAACTTTTAAGTGAAACAGAGGATATTTAAAACAAAGAACAGGGAAACATATGTCACTCTTTTGGCAAGAAAAATATAACACTCTAGGAGAAACTCATTGATGAACGAGCATCTATATGTTTGGCATGAAGAAGACATGGGGCAATATAGATCATACTTGTGGCCTATCTGTAACACCTCACAATTCTGCTCTTAAGATCTGGAAATTTATTGTTGCAAATACACAAGATTGAACCTAGTAAATGTCTTACTTGTACTTACATTTTTAGGATCATTAATATAGGTGTGAAGTGTGTTGGAAGTAAATTCGGGTCATGAGAGACCCCTAGTGGTTAGGTGGGTTCAAAACCTTCCTATTGATTAAGTTTTTCACTTTGGATTCTGTAAGGATCAACTTTAAATGATCGTATCTCTTAGCACATAAAGAATTGGTTAGTTATAGTATTTCCCCTTACAAAAGGTAGAATGCACAATAAGAATATAGGTATTGGCAATATATGATTAAACTAATAAAGGGCAGAGATGTTCTCATCTTTTCAGACTCATATTTCTTTTGATACGACAAACCAAATATTCTTTCATTATTAGTCTATATATTACAACCCCTACATTATTAATCCCAATATAACTTGCCTTCAAACCAAACGACCCCTCCCCTAAACACATTGTTGTTGTCACAACCCAAGCCTAGGGCCTAGATATGATACGGCGAATGGGGAACCCGAAGGGACTCCAAAAAAGCCTCTTAGCATATCTTTCACACATCCTTGGTTACAGAAGCAAAATAAACAACAACAAGCGATTGAAAAGAAAACTGGACTAAAGGAAGTCTTTGATAATCATTAAGGCATAAAAGAGCCAAGCTCCAAAACAACATAGACAAACTATGACATAATATCCAATGACACCTTTACATAGAATGAAGTGGGGGCCAAGAAATTTTCGGGCTCACCCTCATTTAATAAGTATCTAACATAAGAACAAGAATAAATAAAGCATGAATGAGAATAGCTATCGTCCTCGGAGTTGAGGACTCACCAATTAGCTTCTTCACAAAACCAACTAGCCACATAGAGGATGGTCAATAGGAGCTCTGGTCCCTACATGGTAAAATCATATAGGCATAGAGTATGTGTTAGTGTATTTGAATATACTAACTATGCGGGATGTAATGAAACATGGACCATAAGCCATAATAACGAAATGCTTAATCATATTCAATGAAAGTAAGCTCAATATGCCAAGTGTAACCAATGCGCAGGATGAAACATGCTTAAGAACAATCATACTTGCATATCTTGTTTAGCACCATAACTTAACATGAATAGATCATCTAACTACCTTGTTCTAGAGGGTGAAGGATAAAGCATAGGTCATAACCCCTCCTAGTAGGTAATGGGTACATGAGGGTAGAAGAGTAGCATAGGTCATAAATCCTATATGTAAGCATGAGATAATAAATAGTACATGAGGGTAGAAAGATAGCATAGGTCATAACCCCTGCATGTAAGCATGAGATAATCGATAATGTTGAATCACATATGAAGGTGAGGGTACCACATCATTCATAACCCTTTATATGAGTATAAGATATTACATAACATCGAATCGTATATGAGGGTAATATATACAACATAGTTCATATCCCCTTCATGTATAAATTAGCCTTATATGTAACACCTCACACCTTACACTACTAGTACAATTCAAATGAAATATGACATGATTCGATTGAACTAGTGCTAATTTTCAAAAGTGCTTGAATCTCACGTTAATGGGCTATATGTGCGTCTAACGCTTAAGAGGTTCGAGTGAATACCTGTTTTGTGTTTAATTGAGAAGATTATGGCCTTAAAATGAAGTAAAATAATTGAGGTGCTTGTAGGACTTAGTAAGCAAGTAGGTGAGTCACCTACTTTCTTAGCTTGAATTTGGTAGTTAAACGGAGATGAGGCTCGACGTCGCAATTGTCCAAGTTCGATTATGAATAAAATTCATGTTAAGGATGTAACTTTGGCCCATGTTTTAGCATCATAAATGGGTAACATTTTCAGCCCAAGAAGTATAATAAAAAGGGGCCCAAATACATCACAATACACTTAGCAAATTGGGCCCAAAACTAAGTA
>JAABOM020020773.1:0-18433 GCA_011800125.2 Solanum clarkiae
CATTTTGCTTTATTCCATCATACCCCAAAGCCAAAAAATAGTGAATCTTTGGCTCCATCCGAGATTGATGGAAAAGAGATAACATCAAATGTTTTTTAAAAAATAACAATACTTATTATAAAAAAATAATCACGTTTTTTATTATGAACAAAAATAAAGAATTAGGCATGTATGCTAAGGGATGTGAAAAATATAATTAAGAAAAGAACAATACTTACTATAAAAATATTATCACGTGTTTGTTCATGAAAAAAGATAAACAATTCGGCATGTACCCAAAAGGATAAGCTTTACTTTTATCTATCTATCTATTTATTTATCAATATCTTCTATATTATATTATATTATATTATATTATATTAATCTAAAAGTATGAATAGAAATGTTGATTGACCAATATATTCTTTAAATATTGAACGACTTTTATACCTTTAATAAGTTCTTATTTATCTTTTAACTACTTAAACCTAAAAATCTAAAAGAACATTGCGAAAAATTCAATTGCATAATAAATGAATAAAATAAAATTTGACTACAATTCTGAAATTATAATCCTACGACTAGAAATGCTAAACAACTCCTACGTCAACGCGATAATATTGTATTACTTTCTATAGGTAATTTTAATTTCCTTTTAATTATTTTTTTCCCAATGCCCTTCTCATCAAACGTCCTTTATTATACTTCTTTATATACTATCCATATTTGTTATTACATTTTCACTTTATTAAATAAAAGTAATACATTAACATTTTGTGTGGGTTTGTAAATGATCATTAAGATTTTGTATTTACTAATTATTCAAATTGATGATTTAAAAATTTTATGTCTTTGACTATCAAAATTGTTATTATTACATGTAAATGAACAATGTGTTTTCTGATATACTGTCAAAATACAATACATTTAATGCTTAAAACTTAGGATTTTGTATGTTCTCAATATGACATTCATGGTTTTTATGTGTTTTTGGTGTTTAGTCTGCAGGAAAGCTGATTGGCATGATTTTGGCGCACAATTACACACTCTTCTAGTTTTTGATGGTTTACGGGACCCTCTACGAATTGTAGGAGATTCTACGAGTCATAGAGTGGGTTTCGTGAAGATTTTCAGTGAAAGATGAGATCTGAAGTTCAGTTATACGAGACTTCTATACGAGTCATATAAAGTGGTTTCGTGAAGAATACTAGTGAAGGACCAGGTGATGCAGATGAAGTCTACGAGAGTGCAACACGAGTTATGAATCAGTCTGGGACTCGTAAAATTGATTTGTAGCAGTGGAGACCAAAATCTCATGAGCTGAATACGAGACCCCTATTATGACTCGTAAATCAGTTTACGAGTCGTAAATGCCTGTGTAGAAAGTCGCCGACCAATTTTTTATATTTTTCAAGGACTTATTTGTAAATACTATAAATAGTAATTTTTAGGTTATTATTCAGGGGAGTACAGTAAAGAACGTCATTAGAAAGTACTTTTAGGGTTTTGTATTGGGAGACTTCAATCTTGGAGGAGAATATACTTGTTGATTCATTGTATCTTCAAATCTTATGATTCCTAATATATTTTAGATTTGCGTATTCTTCAACTCAATTGAGTAAGTGATTAATTATGTTTTCTCAACTCATGATTTCTGTCATGCCCCAGGAGGGTACCCTAGACGTAACTGAAACTCAGAGACTATTGCTAGTCCCCAACCGAACCACTTGGCCTTATCACATTCATTCATTCATACATTCTACTAATTAGCAGAAGACATAAGGAAGTGAATGGACAAATCATCATATAGTCTCAAAAATAATATTATAAATAAAAAGGCTAGTAGAAAGAACTAGCTCAACAAGTCTTAACATCAACATTCGACTCTAGTCTATGAAGCCTTTATCACTATCAGGTGGTGTCAATGACAGACCCATGACTACTTCAATCAAAATAAAGCTAATCAAATCTAACTCCAAAGCAAGATGAAATAAATATAATAAATCCTTCGAAGTAGGGGAGGCTCACCAATCTGCTGAACGCTCGAAGGTCCTCAACGATTCGCCTGCTGATGACCTCTATCCTACATATCTATATCGTAATACGATGCAGTCCAAAAGGGGACATCAGTACTTGGAATATACTGGCATGTAAAATAGCTGTGTGAAATCGAAATAGGTAGACTAATATAGAAACAATATCAACTTAATATATAAATCAATCAACATGTCAAGTGTCTATCTAAAGAAAGAATAAAGAGTAGACAAGTGACCATCAACTAATCAACTTGTCAATCAAATCAGACTCATCTCCGAGGGGCTCATCTCATCTCAACTCAACTCAACTCATCTCATCTCGACTCAGAGGGACTCATCTCAACTCATATCATCTCATCTTATCTTGACTTAGAGTACTCAGTTAGGAACTTTCTGGGAGTTTCTCTTATCCAGCAATAATCACTTATGAGCCAGTGATTGTACAACAATCATGTGGATGTTTCCACAGTCGTCCCATACTTGCCAGGTAGAGGACGAATCGAATCTAATAGGGACCCCAACAATCCGTTAAGTCCTCTATTATTTCAGGGACTCTATCTAGGAAAACCACAATGAGATGTAATGGTTCTAATCCTCACCTACTTTTCACTACGTAGTTTAATGAGTGCGAGTTGGACTAACTCTTACTCTTTCGGTGCTCAATACTCCTCCCATAACTCAATGCTCATAAAACAATCCATCCAGTCAATACATCTCAATTGACTCATCTCAACTCAGCCTTATGAAGGCTCTCATCATCCAATCAAACCAATCAAACCATCTCAGTCAACGTCATGGAGGCTAATGTTCCAGTTAGTCTCATAGGGACTCTAATCGACTCATCAATCGACATCTTAATCAATAGCTCAAGGATTTGAATAATTATTAGGGAACAATCGAACAGATAAATCATTAGAGTTCATTTATGGAGACTCAAGGACTATCAAGTTCTATCAACTTATCATCATTCTCACATTTCACTCTCAATCACAATCCTAAATCATATTCCCAACCAAGGCTCTAGACTCAATCCTACCTTAATCATAAATAAGGTTATGCAATACTTCAAGTAAAGCATTCAATTCAAGTAAACAAGTTTATGATGATCATCAACACATGAAAATACATGTAAATAATATAGTTTTCAAGAAATACTCAAGAAATCATGCATATTGACTCAAGAACCTTCAATCAACCATCTAAGACCACCTATGGGGCACATTAGAGGACAATATCATGTTTTCATTTAGTCTTAGATACATAGAAAGTTGATATTACCACCAAAATTTGATGAATACTCATTTTCTTGGAGAAATCCTCAATCTTGATAGTTCTTTTGGAGTTGAAGAACTTGGAAAGGCTTTGTTTGAAGAGTGCTCTTTGATTCTTGAATTCTTGATTTAGAATTTTTAGAGTTATTGATGAATAACACTAATTCTTGAAGAAGAAGAAGAATAAATAAATCCTTTCTTGGGAATCTTGAATTCATTTTCTGAAAACCCTAGGTTATGATTTAGGATTCTATTAGATATTCATGAATAGATGAAGAAATTCGGGTTGGATAGATTGAAATTTATGAAGAATAGTTTACCTTAACGATAAATCTTGAAATCTAATCCCAACTTGATGAATTTCTTGATAATTCTTGAGCATTTATGTTTAGGAGTGAAAGAGAGGATTTTTTATTATGAAAACTAACGTTTTATGCATTTTGGAACCTTAAATAGACATTCAAATGTTTTAGGATAAAAGTGTCCTCAAAATAAAAATTAAAAATATCATTTATCTCATCCAGAAAGGATCCGCTTTGGGTCCGCAATGCGGAGTCATCGCACACCTTCAGAGACAGCTCTGCAGGTCTTCAGTAAAATGGTCGTAACTTTCTACTCCGAACTCAGATTATGGCGAAATTGGATGCATTGGAAAGCTAATTCGAATGTTTTAGATTTGAGATATTGGGTAACCTAATCCATTAAACTTTAACAGATATGGTCATTTAAAGTTAACCCTTCTATCAACTCATACGAAAACTTAGTTGCTAGAAATTCTTTGGACTTGACTTAATGTAAAAGATCTCTTATATTCGTTTATTGAACTTAAGAGGGGTTTGAGAATTGATCGGAATGTCCCTTAATGATTTAAAATTTTTAAACTTGGTGGAACAAGTCAGGATAACAGGTCTGCGATGCGGACTTATCGTGCACATGTGAATTTCGAAAATTCAATCCCATTGAAAAATTGAGAAAAAATATAAGTGTGGCTCTGCGATGGTTTCGTGTCACTGAGCTATTACATACCCTTGCTGTTTTGGGTCCGCGATAGGTCCGCATCGCGGCCCTGTCGCGTACCCTTACTATTTCTAGTCTATCTTACAAAAAATATTTTTTGACCCGATTGCTCTTAAATCGGGTCAAGACTATTTTTTGACTCGATTTTCCATGCTGATCGCAAATCCAGTCTCAGATTTTCCATCCAAGCTTTGGAAGACGCATTGCGTGCATGTCTCCATTCTAGGGGTATTTTAATAATTTTACTGGGCATTACAATTTCTTCATTTATCCATAGCATGATTAGCTAAATCCACAACTTGGGATTATGGAAAACATAAAGATCTAACCAAATAAACTCAGATAATTTGTAATTCTTAGAATGGGTATTTAGATGTATTAATCAATTCTTTTCGTTTTGCATGTTTTCTAGTGGTGGCCAAAATTAGAACTCTGCTAGTGTTACCTTCCCGATCCAGATGGTAATGAATAGGAAAATAGATTGATTTACAGGAATCGATGATTTGTTCTCGTCTAATCAACCGAACTAGACTAAGGGGAGGTTGAATGGGGCTATAGGTAATGGTTAGTATTGCACACTATGGATATGGACCAAGTCACAAAGTGAAATTTGCCTCTCACCTTTGAACAAAGGGCTTGGTGAACTTAAATTACCATGCTACATACTATACTCTAGTGAAGAATTGGGTTATCTGGGGATATTGAGTTGGTGAATCATGGGGGACACAATTCTCAAGTTGTTTTCCATTATTTTTTATCTCCTGTGATAGTTGGTTTAGTTTATTCTTGTTGAACATTGCAAACCCTCTCGCGTCCCTTTTGGCGAGTTAAGTTGTTAATTACTTGAATTGCATCTTGGTGAATTCGCTGTCTCCGTATTCTCTGTGGGATTCGACCTTAACTTTGGTTAGGTTTTATATATATTTGACAATGATCGTTTTATCCTCCAAAAAAGAGGTGTAACTTGGACATGATCATCTTCCTATCTACATATGAGTACAAAATATTAGTTTGAATTTTTTAACTATGAATAATATATGTAACATTATAAAGCGAAATGATGTACCTTATTGTAATAATCTTGAAGGTTATTTTTGATACTTTTGACTAAATGATTATTTTTCCTTTCTCAAAAGTTGCCTTAGGTTATTTTCAGTCAAGTCTAAAAGTCAGATTTTGAAAACCTTGTAAGAAATTGGAGTTTTACTAAACAAAGAGTTTTTAAAAGCTTAAAGTTGGAAATTTTGAGTTTCGTGGTCATTTTGTGTTTCGAGTGTCAGATTGTACTTTTGTCAATTCCACCATCTCCAGAATGTCGAATCTAGTTTAGGAGAACTTGGAGAACTAAAATTTGGAGCTAAAACAGAGATTTAAGGCTCAAAGTTGCATTTTTAGTTCATTTTGAATCATAGTTTGACTTTAGTCAACATTCAAAGTTTGGAAAATCGAATCAAAATTTCAACAATTCTAGTTGTTTCAAGTGGTGAAACTAAGGCTAGAAATGACTTCGTTATAATTTTTATATTTTTTTGAGATTATTTTGAATTTTTTGAGTCCTAAACTAGTTTAAATAATCTTTCTAGGCTTTTGGGCCAAGAAGGTCTCCAATTTAAACTCTGATGGTTCCATTGAATCCAGACCATCGTTTCTGGTAGGGTTCCATATTTGATTTGGCTTCATGGGGTGCTGAATGAATCCCGAGGGCCCAATTCTTGATTTTTCAAGCTATGTTGTTGTTGGTTTTTAGCTAATTCTGGTGCCACCAACTTTGTACTGCACGTTAGCGAGAGTGGCCCCGCATTTGTAGAGGTATAGAAAGAGTGACCTCCATGATTGTGGAGCCCCCCTACTTTTACAGGAGCACTGTGAGGGTGACCTCCGCGTTCACGGATTGAGTCACCGTATCTGCGGAGGCTAGGGAGGATTATTACTTTGCATTTGCAGATTCTTAGCCACGTTCACAGAGTACTTATTTCGCCTGAACAATGCCCTATTATAAATGATGGGTTTAGATCATTTTTCATTGTTTTTAATATTCGAGCGTCATTTTAGAGAGGAACTTTAAGGCTTTTCACGGCAAATAGATTGGGTAACTATTTTCTAACCTACTTCTTCAATTTTCATTGATTAAATTGTGTTTTTAACTTATAATTTTAGGATTTTAATTGGGAGAATTTGATAATTTTTTGGACTTTGATCGCTAATCCTAAATTGACGATTACTCCCCCATTTTAACTGTATTTTCAAAACGGTTGCACTGTTGAATTCCTCATTACTTGGAGAATATTTTGATATATTAAATTTCAGATCTTGACTACTTTTTTGGCATTAAGTTTTGATAATTTTGCCTTTTTCATTCGAATTGATTGATTTTAGTGTCATTAGATCTGTTATGTGATTCTGATGTCATATGTGAATATAGATTTTGGTGATTTGGAGTACCGTAGAGAGGGGAAAGCTTTGGAATTAACTTGATTTAAGACTTTATCTAAGGTAAGTGGACTTCTGACCTTTTATTAAGTATGATTGAATCTTGTATGCTCCTACGTGTATAGAATTACTTTGGGATTGAATTGTATCATCATGGGCTTGATCATGAGATTTTCAGTTTGATTAATTATTCATACTGTGAGATCTTTACTTGTGAATTGTAGTGTATGTGATCTTGTGAATCTCTTGATATTAATGTTGAGATGAATATAATATTGTGATATGATTTGTATGGAGATTGATATGATATCGAGACAATGATGATATTAATACTATGACAGTATTGAAATCATTATGATGTAGAAACTATAATATAATTGAGATCAAGTACATTGTGTTCACTATTATTTGTGCATTTTGGTACTTCCGATGGCTACGACCGAGAGATAACTAAGGTAACATGTGGACTGGTGGCTAAGGTCTCTACCAATTGATGTTATCCGAGGTTTCTGTTAGCGAGCCAAGGTAATATTCTGGCCGATATTGGGTCTGAGGTCTTTTTGTGTGGGTGACTCATTGGTTGAGGTCATTATCGGCAATGCTTACCAATATATGGTCCTTGCGTGGCCCCCATAAGTTCTGGTCTGATGTTATTGGAAGATGTGTATCATATGACATATATATATTATGATTATTTGACATTGCATCACATTATTTACATCTCATGACATTCACTTCATATCGTTCGTAGTTGTTATTATTATATGAATTGCTCACGAGACTAGATATCTATTGTATCAGTTGACTTTTTTATAGTTGGATCTTTTGAAATGCCATGTTATACAAAGAGAATATCTATATCCTTATGATTTCTCTATATTGTATACATTGTGTTGAGACTTTTCTGAGTGGAAGTTTGTAGTTTGATGGTATCTGGTTGGGTGTTTAGGAGTATTTGTGTTCTTCATTTCTTTACTTTGGGTTAGTTTCCATGTGCTTAGGAGTATCTTGTTGTTTGGTGCTTACCTTGTGCTACATTTTTTTAGGTTGAGAGCCCCGTCCCCCTTGTTAGCTTCCTTCATTTCATGATCGAGCTTCAAGATCACTGGTGAGGTAGCTGCTTAAACCTTTGGCAGGCCTTAGAGATTTTTATCTTATGTTATATTCCATTTGGGAACTAAACATTGAGACCTGCATTTTCATTTGTGTATTCTTATTATAGAGGGTTTGTGTATGTGACACTAGTTCTAGGATAGTTGTTGTTTTGATTTCTTATGCTATCTATCTTATTAGGCTGTTTTAGTTTCGATTTCTTATTCTATCTTATTAGATTGTTTCTATCTTCCGCAACTAGTATTATGTTTAGTTGTTTAGGGTTGGGTTGACTCACCTTGGTGGGTTAGGTGAGTGCATCACACTTGAATTTTGACTCATGATAATTTGGTATTAGAGCCAGGTTCATATGTCCCATATGTACGTAAGCCTAGTCTAGTAGAGTCTTGAGGATCAGTAAGGAGATGTCAATTACTTACTCTTTTGAGGCTATAAGACTGTTAGGAAATTCTCTTTTTACTTCATTCTAATCAATTCGTTAATGGGTTTTGTTTAAGTGTTGAATGGTCGTGTGTTTTTTTGACAGATGGTAAGGACTAAAGCTAATACGGCTATAGGACAAGGAGAGGAAGCCCTTAATGTTGCTATTGAGACCCTGGAGGTAGGGGTTGTGCTAGAGGACGAGCTACAGGTCGAGGCCTAGGAGCCGCATACGTAAAAGATTATGAGAAGTTTATCTCCCTCTAACCAGCCATGGAGTCTAGACAAGAGCAGGTTCCGCATGCGTTTGCTGCAGTACTGCTACTTTAAGATACACTATTGAGAGTATTGGGTGTACTTGAGACTTTGAGGCAAGTAGGTAGCCTGGCTGATACATATGGTTGCAGACTCAGGCTAGGGTTCATTCTTAAGATCAACAGTAGGCCTCGTGGCCCAATTTCATATGGAGAAGCCATTAGCAGTATTGATTATTGAGATTCCACTAGTAGCTGCCTTTACTGATGATGAGCAGGGTAGGTACCAGAGGCTTAGGAAGATGAACCCACCTCAGTTTCAGTGTGGGAAGACAGATGACACACACGAGGTTTTGACCACTTGCAGTAGTTACTTGAAAATATGGGTTGGAAGAGACTCATGGTGTACAATATATTACCCTCTAGCTCTGTGGGCCAGCTAGGGAGTAATGGAGGACTTATTCAGGATCCATTCTAGTTGGGTCTCATCAGATGACTTAGGAGACATTTTCTAGTGCCTTCTACGATTGATTTGTTCCTTAGAGTGTCTGTGAGGAGAGTCTTCTAAGGTTTGAGAGTTTGAGTCAAGGTACCATGACTATTTCGGAGTATGAGATTCACTTCTATCAGCTAGCTTAGCATGCTACGACTATATTATAGACCCAGGAGGAGAGAGTTCGCCGATTTGTGAGAGGGTTGATTTTTCCTATCAGACAATCGGTACTTTGTGTGTCTAGAGATGGAGCTTCTTTTTAGTTAGTTGTTAGTGCCACCAAGGAGGATAATTTGTTGTAAGGAGAGGAGTTTCAAGACCCCAAAAGGGTTCGTACATCGGGACAATACTTGGGTGCCTCATCGGTGGGCAGAGGTATGATTAAAGAAGGTGGTTCATTTCAACACCATGGTGTTATCATAGTCTTGCCAGCTTCAAAGGGAGGATGAGGCCCTCGTGATTCTTATCGCTCATGTTAAAGTTCATCTGGTTCCTAGCAGAGGCCTATGGGTCAGGGTGACTACAGTATCCCTCCTACTCCATCACAGTAGTTGTCCACCCATAGATATTGCTTTGGGTGTAGATCTCCTGATCATATGATTCTATAGTGCCCTATGCAGACTCATTATGGGCCTCACTGTTCTTACTCCACGACACTAGTCAAAGATTTGACACCACTAGCTAGAGGTTTAGCCTCGCAGACTAGTGGTCGGGGTAAAGGTCAGGCTGATAAAGGTGGACGTACTGGTGATAGAGGAGCAGGTGATATTTCCACCCATTTTGGGGGTAGAAAGGTAGCTTCTACAAATGGGGGACAGGGAGTCCATTGCTATGCTTTGCCATGTAGACTCGAGGTAAGGCCTCTGATGTTATGAGCACAAGTATTATTTTTCGATTAGCCATCGCCCTATATCTGTTATTTGATCCTGGATCCACTTATTCTAATGTGTTTGCATACTTCTCCTTGGGTTTTTACTTGCCATATGATACTATATCTATGCCTATTGATGTTTCGACCCTGATAGGTGGGCCTTTAGTAGTGGATCGGGTGCACAAATTCAGTCTTGTAACTTTATCAGGCTATGAGACTTGGGTTGATATGATTATTCTTGATGTGATTGATGTTGATGTTATATTGGGGATGGATTGTCCTTCTTCTCATTAGACTATTCTTGATTGTTATGCTAAGACTGTGACTTTGGCTATTTTTTGTAGATCGAGTATTATATGGCAAGGTTCGAGTGGGTCCTTTACTAACAAAGTCATATATTATATTTGAGCATGGAAGTTAGTATAGCGAGGTTATCTTTCATAGTTGGATTTTATCTATAATACCAATGTTTTTCCAGCACTGATGGAGTCTATTCCGATTGTTTGGGAGTTTGTTGGTGTGTTCTCGTCAGACCTTCTTGAAGTCCCTCCTGACAGGGATATTGAATTCGCCATTGATCTTGAGCTGGGCACCAAACCCATTTCTATTCCTCCCTACTATATAGTTCTGGCTAAGTTGAAGGAGCTAAAGGAGCATCTCCAAGATCTCTTGAGTAAGGGGTTCATAGTCCCTAGTGTGCCTCCATGGGGTGCCCTTATCTTATTTGTAAATAAAATTCCCTAAAGATGTGCTTCTGAAATGCCCATACTCGTAATTTTCATATATATCAAAATTCATGTGTGATAGCAAAAATATGACTTCATATTCATGATCGGGGGGGGGGGGGAAGTGAGTGGGAAATGGGTATAACCCCGATTACAGAGCACCTGTAGCAAAAAATAATTTTCATAAAATTACGATTTTTAGAGACGATCCGCGTCCTGAGCGCGACGCGCCAGGGGCGTGGAGATGTCCATTTTTTTGCTTAGTTTCTTATTTCATCCTAAGGCATTGGGGTCTTGGCCCATGACCACCTATGTGTAAAAGCACCTATACTTAGCCATTTTTCAACTCTATATCATGCAAGACACTCTCAAAACCCCCTCTAACACTTAACCAAATATGTCATCCAAATTCAAGTGTCTCAAGCATAATTTCGGATCTCAAGAACTTCCTTCAAGCTTTAAGTCTCTTTCAAGTCTACACCAATAAAGCCTAAGTCTAAGGTGTTTGGGTTTCAACTATTGGGTCCTTTCACCCATGGTGTCCAATCTCCATTTTTCTGAAAATTGCATGTTTTCAAGTTGTATTATCTACGGATAACTTCTATTATGGATTACGAGTATAAATTATGTTGGGGTTTTATGAAATGTTGATTTATTATACATGACTATCTATTTTAAGCTTGTATTATGAATGAGTTTTGTCTAATAAGACTATGCATGTTTTGAGATATGAAATTATGATCTATTATGAGATTTGATGATGAATTTCAAGGTATTCCATATGAGGGTTTTGCTAAATGTTGGTGGGTTGATTTGCATTATGTCTTCACATATTATTATACTCTTGAATTGGATGATTTTGAACAATCATTACATATCCACCAAGTGTTTGATGAAATGCCAAATCACGAATTCTCAAGTTAATTACATGTTTTATGAGTCAAGTGATTTTATGATGAATATGGGCTATCAAGTATATTATAAGTTCATGAAATTATCTATGATTATGCAAGTACAAAGTTAACTCTATTTTCAAGATTTTACCTCTTGTGAGCCTTTGGTGTTAATGCAAGGGTAATATTTGATGATGATCTATTCTCATGTTTCAAGTTAGGCTCACCACTAGAGGTCAAGTATGTTTAAGAGCTACTCATGTCATGATTCCATGTTTCTTGCAAGTTATTAAAGTATGATTATTATAAGTATTCTGTGGGATTAGACTTAGCAATGATAGATGGAGGGTTTGCTCTCTTTCCTTGAACTATGTGCCAACATATTATTATGTTATACCCTTGCTTTACTAGTGGATCCATTTAGTGCACTCTCTCTTGAAGTTCCTCCCGAAATGGGACAGGCTCTCGTAAGGCAAAGTGTCCCATGAAATCATTTCTAAAATAAGACTTGTTCCCATAAGGGGATTACATCTCCAAAATGGGACAAGCTACCGTAAGGTGAAGTATGGCTCACCTTGGCAAGTAGACCACCTCTTTACCGATGAGGGGCAATCATCGAGATTCCAAGTTGTAGCTTGCTTGATCTTATACTTTGTCGGTTGAGTCTCTTCCCACATATATATCATATTCTATGCAAGTTGTTTGATTTATAAATATGTTTTACTTCAAGCATTAATCATGCATGCTATATTGAGATTATGTTTATCTATTTCCTTGCATTGCATCCTACATACTTAGTACATTTGAACATACTAATGCATACTTTATGCCTATATGATATCTCCATGTAGGGACTGGAGCTCCTCTTGATCATCCTCGACTTAGTTAGTGAGATTATTCCAAGAAAAGCTTGGTGAGTCCTCAAGTTCAGGGACACTATCTACTTTTTCTTTCTATTTCTAAGACTTCTTAATGTTGAACATATGACATTATGAGGGTGATCCTGGAGAGTGTCTTGGCCCCTGCTCCAATCTATGTTTAGAGGTTTTATTGGAACAATTGATGTACTTATGCTTTGAACTTTGACTTTTTTATGCTTTATAAATCTCAGGACTTCTATTAGTCCCTCTTTCCCTTATTATATGTCTTGTTGTTGTTATTTTGCTTTTGCAACCAAGGATGTGTGATTGATATGCTAAGAGGCTTGTTTGGGGTTCCTTCGGGTTCCTTATTTGTTGTGTCATGTCTAGGACATAAGCTTGGGTCATGACAAATTTGGTATTAGAGCTCTATGTTTGTAATGGTCCTCAGTATCTAGCAATCCACATCAATTTGAGTCTTATTCATGGTTGTGAAGCGCGCCACAACTATGATTGGGAGGCTATGAGGCATTTTCAAAAATATTTCATTTCTTCATGATCTATGTCGTGTGATATAGTTGAGTCCTTTAAGACTTATTCCTGATTCTTAACCTTTACATTTCAGAAAATGTCTCTAGCTACTCAGAATGGTGGGTAAGGTAGTGACCACCTCTCACTTGAGAGTCAACTTCCTAACGGTGATATATTGAATGTGGAGGTTCGTAATGCTCTATTGCTATTGGCCATGGTTGTAACTGCTCAACTCAATCATCAAGTGAGTGCTCCCAAGAATTCAAGGGATAAGAGGAAGGGGATTGAGGCTAAGAGTGCCCGAGTTGGTGGTGCCTCATCTTCTACTAGTCTATTGGTTCCCAAGTACAAGAGGAAAAGGATCCCTTTTATCACTTGTCAAGAGTGTGGCTAGAAGCATCAAGGAAGGTGTTTAGTGGGCATCAAAGATTGTTTCAAGTGTGGTGGTTATAGGCATAAGATGAGAGATTGCCTGATGCCCTCAAGCGAAGGGAGAAGAAGGGCTCAATTTGAAGGTAGGCTTTCGTATGTTAAGCTTAGTGGCAATGGTGGAGTGACCCATCCTAGGTGTAAGAAATGTTGGAGGAAACATAGTGGCACGTGTTGAAGGACCACGGGTACATGTTTTTGGTGTAGTAAGATCGGCGACAAAGTTGTTGAGTGTTTATATGCTCAAAAGAAAGGAAAGGGTGCAAGTGGTCAAGCCTCTTCTCCGTGCCACAAGCATGGAAAGTACCATCCAGGAGATTATTTGGCCAGTTTGAGTGCATGTTTCGAGTGTGGCGCAAAGGATCTTAAGTCGAGACGTTGTCCATGGGTTGCTAGAAATTATGAGGATGACCAATGATGTTCTCAACCTTACCCCTCTAGGGGTCACTAGACTTGGCATGACGCTTCACAGGTAAGTTGAAGGCTTTTGATTTCGATGTATATGTATTAATAGACCCGGGTGCTACTCTTTCTTTTATTACTCCTTTTGTTGCCAAAAAGCTTCATATTATTTTTGAATTGTTGTGAGCCTTATGAAGTGTTTACCCTATTGGTGAGTGCATTGTTGCTAAAAGAGTCTATAGAAATTGTCCCGTGTTCATATTGCATAAAGTCTTGTGATTTTGTTGAATTAGATATGGTGGATTTCGATGTCATACTTGGGATGGATTGGTTACATGTATATTATGCTTCCATTGATTATAGAACCCATAGAGTGAGATTCCAATTCCCTAATGGACCTGTCCTTGTGTAGGAAAGTTGTAATATGGTGGTCAAGAGTAGATTCATTTCTTGTCTTAAAGCCCAAAAGTTGATTTCTAAGAGTTGCATTTATCATCTTGTGAGGGTTGGGGATATTGAGTCCAAAGTCCGTCCTATTGAGTCGATTCTGGTGGTCAATGAGTTTCTTGATGTCTTTCCCAATGAGCTTCCCGGTGTTCCTCCCAAAAGGGAAATAAACTTTGGTATAGACCTCCTTCTCGATACACAACCAATTTCCATTCTCCCTTACCCTATAGCCCCATCAGAATTGAAGGAGTTGGAGGATCAATTGAGGGATTTGCTGGATAAGGGTTTCATAAGGCCTAGCAAGTCACCTGGGTGTGCACCGATGTTGTTTATAAAGAAAAAGAATGGTTCCCTTAGAATGTGCATTAATTACCAGCAACTTAATAGGGTTACCATAAAAGTCAAGTACCCTCTACCAAGGATTGATGACCTTTTTGATCAACTACAAGGGACTAGTCACTTTTCTAAGATTAATCTTCAGTACGGACACTACCAAATGAAGACGAGGGAGTATGATATTCTCAAGATGGATTTTTGGACTAGGTATGAGCATTTTGAATTTGTGGTTATGTCTTTTGGGTTGACTAATGCACTGACAATATTTATGGATCTCATGGATAGAGTCTTTAAACCCAACCTTGATATGTTTGTAGTAGTCTTTATTAATGATATCTTGATTTATTACCATAGTGAGGAGGAGCATGTGAATCACTTGACGGTGGTGTTGCAAATCTTAAGGGACAAGAGGTTGTATGCTTTATCCGAAAAATGTGAGTTTTGGTTGAAAGGGGTCGCATTTTTGGGACTTGTGGTGTCGAGTAATAGTATTAAGGTGGATCCTAAGAAGGAAGTCATTAGAAATTGGCCTATATCTTTGGTTCCATCAAATATTAAGAGTTTCTTGGGTTTGGTGGGTTATAACCGGGCGTTTGTAAGTGGTTTCTCTTCTATTGTTTCCCCTATGACTAAGTTGACCCAAAAGAATCTAAAGTTTGTTTGGACTGATGAATGTGAGAAGAGTTTTCAAACTTTAAAGGATAAGCTTATCTTCGCTCCTATTTTGGCCTTGCTGGAAGGGTTAGAAGGGTTTGTGGTATATTGTGATGCTTCAAGAATCGATTTGGGGTGTGCGTGGATACAAAATGGCAAGGTGATAGCATATGCCTCTAGACAACTTAAAGCGCATGACAAGAATTATCCCACCCTTGATCTTGAGTTAGCAGTCATGGTATTTTCTTTGAAAAATTTTGGCATCATTACTTGTATGGGGTTCATTTTGATGTATTTACTGATCATAAGAGTCTTCAATATGTGTTCACACAAAAAGATCTTAACTTAAGGCAAAGAAGGTGGTTAGAGCTCCTTAAAGATTATGACATGAGTGTGCATTACCATCCTGACAAAACTAATGATGTGGCCGATGCTCTAAGTAGAGTGTCCATGGGGAGTTTGGCCCATATTGATAATGGTGGCAACGGGGTGGCTAGAGACGTTCACCGGTTTATGGTTAGGTTGAATGAAGTGGAAAATGGTAGGTGTAGTGGTTGTTGATGGTTCTAGATCATCCTTGATTGAGGAGGTAAAAGCAAAATAAGATCTTGACCCTGCCTTGCTAGAGTTGAAGACCTTAGTAAAGGATGGTAAAATGGAGGTTTTCTCCCAAGGGGGAGGTGGTACCCTTAGGTACCAAGATAGATTGTGTGTGCTTAATGTTGATGACTTGAGGGAGTTGGTTTTGAGGGAGGCTCATGATTCAGCCTATTATATTCCTCCCAATCCCATAAGAATGCATAGAGACTATGGGAAGGTACCTTGGTGAGGTTGGTGAGATGGCTTTGATTGTACCGGATTTTGTTATGGAAGCTTTAGAGAAGGTGAAGTTGGTAAGGGAAAGGTTGAAGATGGTTCAAAGTGGGCAAAAGTCATACTCTGGTGTGAGAAGGAGAGATCTTGAGTAAGGCTAATGATTGGGTTTACTTGAAGGTCTCATCAATGAAGGGTGTGGTTCGATTTGGCATGAAGGGGAAATTAAGCCCAAGGTTTGTGGATCCTTATGGAGTTTTGAGAAGGATTTGTAAGGTTGCAAATGAGTTGGAGTTGCCTATGGAGATGGACATGGTTCATTTGGTCTTCCATGTTGAGAAAGTGTGCGGATGATCCTAATGCTATAGTGCCTTTGGATGTTGTGGGTGCTGTAGAAGATAATTTAACTTATGAGGAGGTCCCGGTGGATATTTTGGACAGACAAGTGAAGAGGTTGAGAAACAAAGATGTAGCTTCTTTCAAGGTCCTTTGGAGGAACCAACAAGTCAAAATTGCCACATGGGAAGCCAAGGCAGACAAGAAGAAGTGATATGCGTACCGCTTTCATTCTATTCAAGCCTACAATAGCAAATTAAGCCTTATCTATGATTTCAAGTCTTGAGTTTCACCCTGATATCACTTTGCATGCATTCATGTTCATAGTAGCAAGTTTATGGTGATTTTTGACATTCATATTGAGATTTTGAAAACAATGTTCAAGTGCATTTGTTGCATTCATGTTGGGCTGAAATCTTCACGATTACTTCTCTTATGTATGTTTCTTTGACATTCAGGGACGAATGTTCCCAAGGGGGGAGATATTAAAACGCCCAAAAAATGTGCTTCGAAAATGCCCATAATTGTAATTTTCATACTCAAAATTCATGCGTGGTATCGAAAATTCGACTTCACATTCATGATCAAGAGGCAAAATTGAGTGGGAAATGGGTATAACCCCAATTCTAGAGGACCCATAGTGAAAGATTATTTTCGCAAATTTACAATTTCTAGAGACGATCCACGCCCTGGGCGCGATGTGCCAGGGGCGTGAAGATGTACATTTTTTTCCTTAGTTTCTTCTTTCGGCCTAAGGCATTAGTGTCTTGGCCCCATGCCCACCTATGTGTAAAAACACCTATACTTAGCCATTTTTAACTCTATATTACTCAGGACACTCTCAAAAACCCCTGTAACACTTAACCAAATATTTCATCCAAATTCAAGTGTGTTAAGCATAATTCCGGATCTCAAGAACTCCTTCAAGCTTCAAGTCTACACCAAGAAACCTAAGTCTAAGGTATGTTGGTTTCAACTATTGGGTTCTTTCACCCATGGTGTCCAATCTCCATTTTTATAAAATTACATGTCTTCAAGTAGTATTATCTATAAGTAACTTCTATTATGGATTATGAATACAAATTATTTTGGGGTGTTACGAAATGTTGATTTATTATGCATGGCTATCTATTTTAAGCTTGTATTATGAATGGATTTTTTTTGAGAGTATGCATGTTTTGAGATATAAAATTATGATCTATTATGAGATTTTATGATGAATTTCAAGTTGTTCTATATGACGGTTTTACTTAATGTTGGTGGGTTGACTTGCATTGAGTCTTCACATATTATTACACTCTTGAATTACGTGATTTTGGACAAGTATTACACACCCACCAAGTGTTTGATAAAATATCAAGTCAAGAATTCTCAAGTTAATTACATGTTTTATGAGTCAAGTGATTTCATGATGAATATGGGCTATCAAGTATGTTATAAGTTCATGAAACTATCTATGATTATTCAAGTACGAAGTTAAGCCCTATTTTCAAGATTTTACCTCTTGTGAGCCTTTGATGTTAATGCAAGGGTAATGTTTGATGATGATCTATTCTCATGTTTTAAGTTAGGCTCACCATTAGAGGTCAAGTATGTTTAAGAGCTACTTATGTCATGATTTCATGTTTATTGCAAGTTATTAAAGTATGATTACTATAAGTATTCTGTGAGATTAGACTTAGCACCGGTGAATGGAGGCTTTTGTCTCTTTTCTTGAACTATGTGCCAACATAGGATTGTGTTATACCCTTGCTTTACTAGTGGGTCCATTTAGTGGACTCTCTCTTGAAATTCTTCTCGAAATTGGACATGCTCCCGTTAGGCAAAGTTTCTCATGAAATCCTTTTCGAAATTGGATAGGTTCCCATAAGGGGTTTACTTTTTCGAAATGGGACAGGCTCCCATAAGGGAAGTATGGTTTACCTTCGCAAGTAGACCACCTCTTTACTGATGAGAGGTAATCATCGGGATTACAAATTGTAGCTCGCTTGGTCTTATTCTTTATCAGTTGAGGTCTCTTCCCACATATGTAACATATTCTATGCAAGTTGTATGGTTTATAAATATATTTTACTTCAAGCATTGATCATGCATGCCATATTGAGAGTATGCTTATCTATTTC
>JAABOM020020793.1:0-18432 GCA_011800125.2 Solanum clarkiae
GAAATATTATATATAAATATAATAAAAAAAATAGATTATAGTAGATGCTGTATTTTGCTATATGTGTGTTATTACATGTATGCGTCGTATCAATTAATTAGTAAAAAAATATTAGTAGGATATATTTATTTCAAAAAATAAGAATTTTAATTAATTTTATAGTCCTAATATTAGGATAGTAATTAATGAAATGACAATTAGATATGCTTATGCAAAAAACATTTAAATAATTTATAGAAATATATATACACCACTTAGCCTAAATTATTCTATATATAATAAGCTGCTTATTTGAGCAACTTAGGGTCGTCGTACCTGCTTCAGCTGCTTCAAGCAGGCAGCTGAAGTAGACAGATGCCTATTGGCTTGATGGTTCAAGCCTGACATCTTAAATCCATTGTTTCGAGATCGAACCTCAACAACGCAAATATTTTTACATCAATTATTATTTAATTATTTCTTCAGCAACTTCAACAATGAAATTATAATAATGTTTCTACTTAATTTTGCGGTGGCTATTAAAGTGTCTACCTAAATTTACTATGTCATTTCTATTAATTATTATTTAAGTTAAGTTATTGTTTACTGCAAGTAGGCAACTGAGCATTTTAGTTAATGTTTTATACAATTTTAGAATCTGACTTGAAATTTTCAATCTCACATTCTTCTAAGTGAACTCATAAAAAATCACACAATTAGATTAAGGTCCAAAAAAACAAAATGGATAAAGACTCCTAAAATTACTTGGATAGTTATTTGACTATTCCTTAACATCCTTTTGAACTCGACATTATTGTTTACCTAAAATTCTTTTTTTTTCTATTTTAAGTGCAATTCTTATCAAAATATGCTGTATATTTTTGTTAAATTATTGATATTGATTTAAAAAAAAAAAGACTTGACGTTGTTTTTTTGGTGTTAAATTAGAATTTGATTAGTATTTAAAGTTCACAAATCTATTCAAAAGTCTTGTTATGAAAAAAATTTATTAGTTCCTCAAATATGAATTAATCGTTAATAAAATAAGAAAAATTTTAACAATCAAAGCAATACTTAAAATATTATACAATAATTAAATAATATTTAGGTAAATTAATAAATGTCAATATTGTCTACAGTAGAGTTTGTTAATGAAGACAAATTGTTCAAACAATATTTATAAGGAACTTCTTGTTTTTAATCTATTAAAATAATTCGATGTAGATACAATATTAATAGAATTAAGAGAGAAAAGTCAAAATAATAATTTTTACATTTAAAGGAAATTAACCTGATGAAATTATTAAATAATAATTTTAATAAAATAGTAAATCACCATTTTGTCTAATGGTTAAAAGTTGTGATGCAAGATAGAATATTTTTTTTTGTTAGCAGTAATTACCCTTCATGTTGAATTGGACTCTAAAATGAATACATATTGTTTCTCAAGTGAACGTAATTATTTATAATATAAAATTTTGTTAATTTTAATTTTATTGTCTTTATGTTCTAAATATTAGGAATTATTACTTAGTTCAGCTAGCATTGTGCGAAATTGTAATTATTTAATCCTCTATAATAATTGTATAATGTTAAAATATTAAAAAAAAAATTAAAGAAAAAAATTATTACATCTTCATCAACAAATGTTAAAGGTGCCTTCATTGGTGCCCTTTTTATATTGTTTTATTAGTTCATTACCGATAAGTAGCATACTTTTTAAGGTATTAATTATCACAGCTTCATTGATCAAGTCCTTCTAAGAATCCATTGCAAGATTGTCTAAAATAAATTTCTCAAAATAATAATAAAAAAATATATATGAATTTATAACATAAAAAAATTATAAGATAAAGAAGTATTACCTTACTTGAGATATTACTTTATGTGAATAGATGGAATGAGAAATTCATAAAGTAATTTATCTCTATCTATTCACGTAAAGTAATTTATCAAATGAGAAATTCATAGTTCAAAAATAAGATTTCAAAATATCTTAAGGTGTCACATTGATCAATCACATATCTCCATGTTTCATTTATGAACTAATTTCACTATACATGCAACACATGTATACCTGGTGGTCTTGAGATTCATATACCTGGAGAATTATAGCCGTGCTATATTTTTTTATCAAATTATTGAATTTGTAATAGTGTCTAATTTAGTTTTGTTTGTAAATAATATAAATGATTACTTGTAACATATAATTTAGGCTTATCAAATATAGATTTGTAAATAATTCTTCAATGCGCCAAACTAAGTGACTAGCTTATAGTAGAAAAAGATTTCATATGCAATAACCTCGGCTTATGAAAAATTGAGATGGACGCAAGATTACCACCTAATCCATTTAGTCCATTACAGTATCAACTTGTTTAGAAGAGAGAACTATTTGTTATACTGAGCATCAATTTTGTGTGTGGATGGGAGAGATTGTATGGAGACATCAAAGAACAATCTTGTATTTTGTATGTGTTTGTTAAAAGATGTCTCAAATCTAACCAATCATAACCTACAAGCATGTCACTACGTTAGACAGTGCCACGTGCTGACAGAATATTAGTTCATCTATTGTTGGTCTAAGATCCAGCCATTTTTCTGATGCTGCAGCCTCTTCATAGTAGGATATTGATTCTTTACTTGTTTAACTACAGATCATATTAAATGGAATAACTAATTTTCCTCTTTCAAATGAGGGGCCCTAGTTTGCTCAAGCTACTTACCAAAATCACAAGGGTGATTGTCATTTCGAGTAGCCAAGATGATTATTTCATGCCCCTTTTTTTAATTGTTTGCTTTTAGTTTGTAGCTTGTTATGCGCATATACGCTTCCTTCTTCGGATATCGATGGGGACCTTGAGGTTGATTATGAATAGGAGATTTAGGACCTTGAGCTTGACTTGGGGTCCCGATAGGGAGATTCAAAATTCTAAATAGTGACCTAGGACCCTAGTATGTTATGAATAGGAAATTTAGGACCTTGAGGTTGACTTGAGGTCCCTGTGGAAAATTCAAGATTCTAAAAGACGACTTAGGACCCTAGAATGAAATGAGCTACTCCTGTGCTTGATGTTTTGAAATTGTGAGACTATGATGAAGTTGGCGATGACGCTATGCAAGTATGAATTTATGATGAATGATGATGTATTATGATCATTTATGACAAGCATGACTGTTATATATTCCGTCGGATGTTGACTTAGCACTGAGAGCACCTTGGTATATCTAGTAAGGTCTTTTCGATGCTAAGTCATCAATCATAGGAATGATGATGTTTTCTAATATGGGTTGCTAGTGGATCCACATAACTTGTGATATGACATGTAGAGTTATGCCTTGGCAAGTAGGCTTCCTTTTTTTTTTTTCGTATAGGGGCAACAACGAGATTCCATGTTATAGCTCACACGGTCTCAATGTCGGTTACAGTGTCATTCCCACATATGTTATGTACTATGGAATCATGTATCATTACACTCATTCCCATATACTTCATACATTCAGACGTACTAATAGATCCTCTATGCCTACATTATATCACAATGTAGGTGCAAGTGACTTTCCTCCTCATCCTCATGGCTAGATCCAGATTGCTTGCTGATCCAGATTGGGTGAGTCCTCATGCTTCAGGAACAAATCCTACTAATGTTGCTCAATCATACCCCAAAACCATTAAGAAATATGGAGGTCGTCATCAGTATACCCAACACGAGTTGGGGTGGAATCCCATAGAGAATAATTTATGACTCGCAATTTGAAGTATTAAATTTAATTAATGTTTTGTAGAGTGAGTAAAAATGATTACAGACTTATTAAATTAATATGTAGTAAAAATATGATTGCTTAAGTTGATTTTAACATAATAAGAGAAGAGGCATTCCAGGGGTATGTACACTTGGGTCAAGAAGTAAACATTTGGGTCTCATACATTGAATGAATATGTTAATTGAATATGGGTAAGCTAGATTACTAGTAACTACTATCTCCAATTAGGCGAAATTACTATTCCATATAAACTCGGTAAAGTCACATATGCCAAATCACACTAGGAACTTAATGGAACCTATGCAATTATGTAGCAAACTTTCCAAAACCTTAGCTGATTGAACCCCAAATAGGCATTCAACCAAATCTACAAAAACCCAGACTATCATATTCATTACTCACTTCGATTATTCAAGGATACTTGCAATAATCAAAAATCTAAATATAAGACCCTAAGTTTTCAACCTCACTTCTTCAATTAAACATCGTATAAACACGAACCCACATCAAGTAATAAAAATTTATTCAAATTAATAAAGATCCATACATAAATTCAAAGACCTAAGTCATAACATTCCCCTCCCTCCAACATGAGGGTTTTTAGCCTTGCATGTCTAAAATGTAAATTAGTTACCAAAAGCATCATCCATGACAATGGGTGCTGGAATTAAAAGGAAAATTGATGAAAATTTCTCTTCTCCTCCACAAATCTTTCAATCCCAATCCAAGTACAAATCCCTTTCTTTAAGCAACAACTATTTCTTGATGAATATATGTTCCTCTCTTTAGAATATGTAAAAGCGTAGTACTCAGGATCTCAATGTGTACTCCAAAAATTCTCTTAATTTTTCTTTTATACTTTACCCAAAAATACTCCTAATTTCTACACACGTCACTGTTCGGTGGTTTAAATCGACCGTCGCCTAACATATTCGACAATCCACAAAATGTACACGTGGCCGCCTTTTTGAACTACTCCTGGAATTCTTGGATACTGTAACTTTCAGCAATCAAACTATGTGTTATCAAATTTGTTCGGTGATCTACAGAATCATGGCCTACGCCACCTTTTTCCATCGAACACTTAGGTTGGACACTGTAATAAAAGGCGGTCAGAGTCTCCATTCCGCAATCTGCCAAATTGTTCAGCTATGACTGATTTCAACTGCCTTTTTGGCAATTTTAATCCTTTTATCTAGTTTTGCAAGGATCTGTCCTTTCATACGTTCCTTTCTTATTTCTAGCATCAAACACACAAATTGGTTAGTTGAAACGCCTAAAAGATGTGCTTCGGAATGCCCATAATCGTAATTCTTATATATCTCAAAATTCGTGTGTGATACTGAAAGTCCGACTTCATATTCTCGATCAAGGGGTAAAATTGAGTGGAAAATGGGTATAACTCAGATTTTAGAAGACTCGTGGAGAAAAATAGTTTTTGCTAATTTTCAAATTCCAGAGAGCATCTGCACCTTGGCTGCAACTCGCCTGGGGCACATAGCAGTATAAAATGTTCCTTCACGTTAGGACCGTGTTGTGGACTGGACACGAACCAGTACAATATTTTCCTTTCTTTTTCTATTTCAGCCAAGGGCATTGAGGTCATAGCCCCATTTCTACTTAAGCGTGAATTCACCTATACTTAGCCATTTTTCACCTTTATAACTCACAAAACCCTCTCTCAAACCCCTCTAAAACTCTATCAATTATCTCATTCAAATCTAACGAATTCAAGCTGAACTTTGAAACTCAAGGATTAATTTCAAGCTCTAAAACTACTTCAAGTTCACCTCGAAGAATTCAAGGCTTAAGATATGTGGGTTTCATTCATTAGGTCCCTTTCACCTATGGATCCCAACCTTCACTTTTCATGAAGATTGCATGTTTTCAAGAGTATTACCTATGAGTATCTTTTATAATGGATTGTGAATATAAATTATGTTGGGGTTTTATGAAATATTGATTGATTATGTATGACTATCTATTTCAAGCTTATACTATGAAGTGATTTTGTCCATTGAGACTATGCATGTTTTTAGCTATGAAGCTATGAACTATTATGAGCATTTATGATGGATTTCAAGGCATCCTACATGAGGGTTTCACTACATATTGGTGGGTTGATTTGTAGTAAGTTTACCCATCTTATTTCACTCTTGAATTGCATGATTAAAACAAGTATCATGAACCCACCATATTTTTGATAAAATGTCAAGTCATGAATTCTCAAGTTATTGATGATCTATTTCATGATTTATAAGTCAAGTGACTATATGATGATTAAGGGTTTTCAAGCATGTATTGAATTCATGAAAAGTACCTTTGATTTTACATGTTGCAAGTTAAGCCCTATTTCAAAATTTTTACTTCTTGTGAACCATTCATGTTAAAGCAAGAGTTCATGTGTGATTATAATCTACTCTCATATTCTAGTTAAGCTCACTACTAGAGGTCAAACATGTTTTAAGAGCCACTTATGTCATGTTTCCATGTTTCTTACAAGTTATCCAAGATATGATTATTTCAAGTATTTCGTCGGAGCCGATTTAACACCCATTGACGCTTAAGATGGGGGCTCGATTCAAGGGGTCCTTATATAAAGTCTTTCCTATCTAAACTATATGCCATCATAGGATGATTTATTATACCCTTGCTATACTAGTGGATCCATCTTGTCATGTTATCATGTTTGGTTTGCACCTAGCCGAGGGTTGTCATACCCGTCCACCTGACCGAGAGGGTGTCATACCTTAGATTTCAAGTTGTAGCTACTTGGTCTATATCGGTTAAGGTCTCCTCCCACATATATGTATGGTGTATGTCTTGTGCGAGCTAAATGTTTTACAAGCATGTTTACTTCAAGTTTGAACATACATGACATATTGAGATTGTATCTATTGCCTATATCCTACGCATTTTTATTATATGGGTGTATATCCTTGTTGTATTGCATCCCGCATACTTAGTACATTCAAAAGTACTAACACATACTTTATGTGTATATGATATCACTATATAGGCTCTATTTGATTATTCTCCTCCTCCACGTAGCTAGTTCGGGTCCTTTGTAGTAAGCTTTGGTGAGTCCTCAACTTCGAGGACAATATCTACTTATTTCATGCTATGTTGAGACTCTTTCTCTAAGTTGAATACTTATTATCATGAGGGTGAGCCCCGGGAGTGTCTTGGCTCCGGCTCCATTCTAAATGTAGAGGTGTTGTTGGATACTTTGTAATCATGCTTTCATATTGACTTGTCTTATGTTTTCTACGCTTATGAAAATTTTTTCCTTAGTCGTGATCTCCCTTTTCACATTGGATTCTTGTACATGTTTATTTTACTTTTGCATCCAAGGATATGTGTATGTTATAATCAAGAGGCTTGTTTGGGTTGTCTCCGGACTTCTCATTCACCATGTCACATTTAAGCCCTAGACTTGGGTCGTGAAACTTGGTATCAGAGCATTGGGTTGTTAATAGTCATCGGAAATCCAACACACTGCGTCGATTAGAGTCTTATTTATGGTTGTGAAGCGCGCCACAACTATTAGTAAGAGGCTTTGAGGCGTCTTAAGAAATGTTTCCCTTCATCATGATCTATGTCGTGCTTTAGGAGTAAGGATAAGGCTTTTCCTCTAATGAATGCTCTTTGCTTTTCTAGATCATGCCGATTCCAAGAGGAAGACTAAGGGGAGCCCGTACACCTGAAGAGCAACCGGTCGCTCCTGCTCCTCAAGTTCCTCAAGATGGGGGAAGATGTGTTCTGAGATGCTATTATAATGGTGGCCTATGCTATGACCAACCAATTGAACCAAGGGGCCCAAGCCCCTCATGCTCCCACTCCGGCCTCTAGCGTGAGGGATTTCAAAGAATGAACCCTCCGGAGTTCCAGGGATCCAAGGTGGATGAGGATCCCCAAGAGTTCATCAATGAGGTGTACAAGGTGCTATCTATTATGGGGGTCACTTTGGAGGAAAAAACGGAGTTGCGTCCTACCAAATCAAAGGGTGGATCAAATTTGGTTCGCTCAATGGAAATTGGAGAAGGGAAATGATAATGCTATTCCTTCGGAGGAGCTCAAAGCAATATTTCTCAACTAATTCTTTCCTATCGAGCTAAGAGAGGCTAAGATGATGGAGTTTATGAACCTTATGTAAGGTTCCATGAGTTTGAGGGAGTATGCCCTCAAGTTCAATAAGCTCTCCAAGTATGCTCCACAATTAATTGCCGAACCTAGATCAGGGACTGGGTCAATGGGGAGTGTCGTACCGCCATGTTAGTGGGTGATATGGATTTGTCCTATATTATGACATATGCCGAGCAACTAGAGGGAGAAAAGCTTAGAAAAAAAAGAAGTGGTGAGTCCAAGAGGGCTCGTTTTGAAGGTGGTTTCTAAGGTCCCAGGGATGGCTGGTTTCCTCAAGGCCACAAGTTCCAAGACCAAGGGTCATCCAATACTCCTAACAAGAGGATTGCCAATGATAAGGTGTTTAATCCAAATCTCCAAGGTGGAAATGGTGGAATGACAAATCTTATGTGCCCAAAGTGTGAAAGAAATCATAGTGGCCCATGTTCGAGGTATCCTAATGCTTGCTTTGGTTGTGGTGTAGTGGGTCACAAGGTTGTTGACTATCCTCATATTCGACCCAAAGGTAGAGATGGTCATCCTCAAGGCCAAAGTGCTAATGCGGGCCAAAGAGGAAGGGAAGGTCATCAAAGGGGTGCTCTAAGGATAAATAGATTCTATGCTCTTCAAGGAAAGCAAGGAGTTAATGAGGTTCCCGACATTGTTACCAATATGTTAAAGATTTTTGATTTTGATGTGTATGCATTAATAGATCCGGGTGCCACTCTTTCTTTCATTACTCCTTTTGTTGCCAAAAAGCTTCATGTGAGTCCCAAATTGTAGTGTGAACCGTATGAAGTGTGTACCCCTGTTGGTGAGTCCATTGTTTCTAGAAGAGTATATAAATTATCCCGTGTTCATATTGCATAAATATTTGCCTTGTGATTTTGTTGATTTAGATATGCTGGATTTTGATATCATTCTTGGGATGGATTGGTTGCATGCATATTATGGTTCTATTGATTGTAGAACCCGTAGGGTTAAATTCTAATTCCCTAATGAGCCCATCCTTAAGTGGGGAATTTGTGATATGGTGGTCAAGGGTAGATTCATTTCTTGTCTTAAAGCCCAAAAGTTGATTTCAAAGGGTTGCCTTTATGCTCTAGTGAGGATTAGGGATGTTGAGTCCAAAGCCCTTCCTATTGAGTCGGTTCCGTTGGTTAATGAGTTTCTTTATGTCTTTCCCAATGAGTTTCCCGGTGTTCCTCCCGAGAGGAAAATAGACTTTAGTATATACCTCATTCCCGATACTCAACCTATTTCCATTCCCCCTTACTGTATGGCCCGGCGCAATTGAAGGAGCTAAAGGATCAATTGAGGGATTTATTGGAAAAGGATTTCATAAGGCCTAGTAAGTCCCCTTGGGGTGGACCAGTGTTATTTGTGAAGAACAAGGATGGTTCTCTTATAATGTGCATTGATTACCGGCAGCTTAATAGGGTTACCATAAAGAACAAGTACCCTCTACAAAGGATTGATGACCTTTTTGATCAACTACAAGGGGCTAGTCACTTTTCTAAGATTGATCTTCGGTTCGGATACCATCTAGTGGAGGTGAGGGAGTGTGATATTCCCAAGACGGCTTTTCGGACTAGGTTTAGGCACTTTGAGTTTGTGGTTATGTCTTTTGGTTTGACTTATACACCGACTATATTTATGGATCTCATGAATAGGGTCTTTAAACCCTATATTCATTTTTGTAGTGGTCTTTATTGATGATATATTGATTTATTCCCGGAGTGAGGAAGAGCATGTGAAACACTTGAGAGTGGTGTTGCAAATCTTGAGAGAAGAGGTTGTATGCTAAATATGAAAAATGCGAATTTTGGTTGAAAAAGATTTCTTTTCTAGGGCATGTGGTGTCAGGTGATGGCATTAAGATGGATTCAAAAAAGATGGAGGTGATTAGAAATTGTCCTAGACCATTGACTTCATCAGATATTATGAGTTTCTTGGGTTTGGCGGGTTACTATTGGAATTTTAGGAATGGTTTTTCTTCTATTGCTTCTCCTATGAAAAAGTTGACCCAAAAGAAGGCAAAATTTGTGTGGACCAATGAGTGTGAAAAGAGCTTCCAAACTTTGAAAGATAAGCTTATCTCCGTGAAACGACCCCAAAAAGTGCCAAAAGTGTACCTTAGAAGTGCTAGGAATTGATTTCTTTATATCTCAAAATTCGTGTGTGAAATCGAAAATCTGACTTCATATTCTTGTTCAGGAGGTCAAATTGACTGAAAAATGCGTCTAACCCCGATTTAAGAGCAACCGTAGCAAAATTTGAAAATCACTAAAATGCGATTTCCAGAGACGATCTGCGCCCCTGACGCGACGCGCCAAGGGCGTGCTTCTGTGTATTTTTGTGGCCAATTTTTTATCTCGGTCCTAGACTTTTGGGTTGTAGGCCTAAGTGTTCCTATGCATGAAAATACCTATACTTAGCCATATTTCACCCTCATATCATTTAAAATATTCCCCAATACTCACACTAACACTTAGACAATACTTCATCTCCAAATTTGAAGTCTCAAAAACTCATCTGGATCTTAAGGTTCTCATTCAAGCTTCAAGTCTCCATCTTAGATCGTCTTCAAGGATTCTCCAAAGTCAAGGTATGTGGGTTTCTTTTATGGGTTCCTTTCACCTATGATGCCCAAGCTTCCTTTTACTTAAATTTACATGATTTCAAGTTGATTTACTCATGGGTCTTACTTATTATGAAATTCACTGCACACTATGTTGGGGTTTATGAAATTATGATTATTTTAGCATGTTTTGAGCTATGAATCTAAGATCTATTGTGCGATTTGACGAAGGGCTTTGATGTATATTACTTGAGGGTATTACCGGGTATTGATTGATGGTTTTACGTTGGATTTACTTGGAGGATTTGATCCCTAAATTGTATTGTTTTATACTAGTAGTACACACTTGTCAAGTGTTTGATAAAATGTTCGGTTATGGTTATCTTGAGGAATTGAAGTCCCAATACATATCTTATGAGTAGAAGGACTATATGATGATGAAATGAACGTATGTACATGATTTTCTCTTATATAGTGTTTGAATATGGCCATGTCCTACTCAAAAATTGCGGGCCGAGTAACCATATCGAGGGGTTTGTACCTTGATAACCATATCGAGGGGTTTGTACATTGATAACCATGTCGGGGGGTTTGTCCCTCAGTCACCAAGGCTGGTAGGGTGTGACGATCCACCAACCATGTTAGGGGGTTTGTACCTTGATAACCATGTGAGGGGTTTATACCTCAGTCACCAAGGGTGGTTGGGTGCGACGATCCACCAACCAATTGATAGGGTTAGTACCTCAATCACCAAGGGTGGTAGGGTGCGACGATCTACCAATATGATAATGGTCTCTTCTTACACATGTATTATGTTCTATGTAAGCATGTTTTACTTAAGTATTGATCATACATGCCATATTGTCATTATGCTATCGATTGCTTATCTCTATGCATTTCGACCATGATGCCCATCTCTTGTTGCATTGCATCCTACATACTTAGTACATTTAAACATACTAACGCATATTTTATGCCTACATGATGTCACCATATAGGAACCGGAGCCCCACTTAAGCATCCTTCTCCACATGGCTAGTACGATTTGTCCTAAGCTTGTTGGTGAGTCCTCCATTACGGGGATGATGTTTATGATCTCATGCTATGTTCTAAAACTATCTTTGTTTTAGCTATGTATTGACTATGAGGGTGAGCCGAGTTACTTGTCTTGGACCCCGCTCTTATCTATGTAGCAGAGGTGTTGTTGGACATGTTATGTATCTATGCTATGAACCTTGACTCTCTTGTTGCTTGATGTCTATGATATGAAGGTATACCCTTAGTCTCTTACCCTCGTTTCTAATCTTTTATGTCATTTACTTGCTTCCGCGACCAAGGATGTGTGATGGTATGCTAAGAGGCTTGTTTGGGGTCCCTTCAGGTTCCCCATGCACCTTGCCACGTCTAGGGCCTAGGATTGGATCGTGACACTCCGCTCCTATCTTGGCTCTGCTAGAAGGGTTGGAAGGGTTGTTGGTATATTGTGATGCCTCAAGAATTCATTTAGGAAGAGTTTTGATGGAAAATGGCAAGGTAATAGCATATGCCTCTAGACAACTTAAGGTGCATGAGAAGAATTATCCCACTTATGATCTTGAATTGGCGGCCGTGGTGTTTGCTTTGAAAATTTGGTGTCATCATTTGTATGGAGTTCATGTTGATATATTTACCGACCACAAGAGTCTCCAATATGTGTTCACCCAAAAAGATCTTAACTTGAGATAAAGAAGGTAGTTAGAGCTTCTTATAGATTTTGATATAAGTGGGCATTATCATCCCGACAAAGCTAATGTTTTGGCTGATCTTCTAAGTAGAGTGTCATGGGTAGTCTAGGTCATGTTAATGGTATGTTAAGAGGCTTGCTTGGGGTCACTTCAGGTTCCCCATGCACCATGCCACGTCTAGGCCCTAGGCTTGGATCGTGACACTCCGCTCCTATCTTGGCTCTGCTGGAAGGGTTGTTGGTATACTGTGATGCCTCAAGAATTGGTTTAGAGAGAGTTTTGATGCAAAATGGCAAGGTAATAGCATATGCCTTTAGACAACTTAAGGTGCATGAGAAGAATTATCCCACCCATGATCTTGAATTGGTGGCCGTGGTGTTTGCTTTGAAAATTTGGTGTCATCATTTGTATGGAGTTCATGGTGATATAATTTACCGACCACAAGAGTCTCCAATATGTGTTCACCCAAAAAGATCTTAACTTGAGATAAAGAAGATAGTTAGAGCTCCTTATAGATTATGATATAAATGGGCATTATCATCCTGACAAAGCTAATGTTGTGGCTGATCTTCTAAGTAGAGTGTCCATGGGTAGTCTTAGTCATGTTAGTGGTATGTTAAGAGGCTTGTTTGGGGTCCCTTCAGGTTCCCCATGCACCATGCCACGTCTAGGCCCTAGGCTTGGGTCGTGAAACTCCGCTCCTATCTTGGCTCTGCTGGAAGGGTTGAAAGGGTTGTTGGTATATTGTGATGCCTCAAGAATTGGTTTAGGGAGAGTTTTGATGCAAAATGGCAAGGTAATAACATATGCCTCTAGACAACTTAAGGTGCACGAGAAGAATTATCCCACCCATGATCTTGAATTGGTGGCCGTGGTGTTTGTTTTGAAAATTTGGTGTCATCATTTGTATGGAGTTCATGTTGATATATTTACCAACCACAAGAGTCTCCAATATGTGTTCACCCAAAAAGATCTTAACTTGAGATAAAGAAGGTAGTTAGAGCTCCTTATAGATTATGATATAAATGGGCATTATCATCCTGACAAAGCTAATGTTGTGGCTGATCTTCTAAGTAGAGTGTCCGTGGGTAGTCTAGGTCATTCTAATGGTATTTTAAGAGGCTTGCTTGGGGTCACTTCAGGTTTCCCATGCACCATGCCACGTCTAAGCCCTAAGTTTGGGTCGTGACACTCCGCTCCTATCTTGGCTCTGCTGGAGGGGTTGGAAGGGTTGTTGGTATACTATGATGCCTCAAGAATTGGTTTAGGGAGAGTTTTGATGCAAAATGGCAAGGTAATAGCATATGCCTCTAGACAAATTAAGGTGCATGAGAAGAATTATCCCACCTATGATCTTGAATTGGCGGCCGTGGTGTTTGCTTTGAAAATTTGGTGTCATCATTTGTATGGAGTTCATGTTGATATATTTACCGACCATAAGAGTCTCTAATATGTGTTCACCCAAAAAGATCTTAACTTGAGATAATAAAGGTAGTTAGAGCTCCTTATAGATTATGATATGAGTGGGCATTATCATCCTGACAAAGGTAATGTTATGGCTGATCTTCTAAGTAGAGTGTCCATGGGTAGTCTAGGTCATGTTAATGATGGTGGAAAAGAGGTGGCTAGAGAAGTTCACCGGTTGGCTAGATTGGGGGTTTGGTTGGGTGAGTTTAAAATGGGGTTGTAGTGGTTGTTGATGGTTCTAAATCTTCTTTGATTGGCGAAGTAAAGTCAAAACAAGATCTTGACCCTACTGTGTTAGAGTTGAAGACCTTGGTGAAAGTTGGTAAGGTGGAGGTTTTCTCCCAAAGGGGAGATGGTGCCCTTAAGTACCAAGGTAGGTTGTATGTGCCTAATGTTGATAACTTAATGGAGTTGATCTTGTAGGAGGCCCATAATTCATCATATTCTATTCACCCCGATTCTACAAAGATGTATAGAGACTTGAGGGAGGTGTATTAGTGGGTGGTATGTAGAGGGATATTGCCAAGTTCATATCCGAATGTCACAATTGCCAACAAGTGAAAATCGAATATCAAAGGCTGGGTGGCCTAACCCAATACATAGAAATTCCCACTTAGAAGTGGGAGGAGATCAACATGGATTTTGTGGTTGGGTTGCCTAAGATTAGAAAACACTTTAACTTTATTTGGGTTGTTGTGGATAGAATGACAAAGTCAGCTAACTTTCTACCGATCAAAACTACTTATGGTGCCGAAGATTATGCCAAGTTGTACATTCACGAGTTTGCTAGTACATAGGGTGCCCTTGTCTATCATTTCGAATCGTGGTACTCCATTCACTTCTCACTTTTGGAGGTTCTGCCAAAGAGGTCTTGGTACCAAGGTTAAGCATAGCACGACTTTTTATCCTCAAACAGATGGTTAAGCCAAGAGGACTATCCAAACTCTTGAGGATATTCTTAGAGATTGTGTTTTGGAGTTTAATGGTAGTTGGGATGAACATCTTCCACTTATTGTGTTTGTTTACAACAATAGCTACCATTCAAGCATTGGTATGACTCCCTTTGAGGCTTTATATGGTAGGCGTTATAGATCCCCAGTTGGGTGGTTTGAAGTGGGGGAGATGGCCTTGCTAGGTCCGAATTTGGTTATGGAACCTTGGAGAAAGTTAGGTTAATAGTGGAGAGATTATAAATAGCCCAAAGTAGACAAAAGTCCTACTCTGATGTGAGGAGAAGAGATCTTGGGTTTAAGGTTGGTGATAAGTCTCACCCATGAAGTGTGTGGTATGGTTTGGCAAGAAAGGGAAATTAAGACCAAGGTTTGTGGGCCCTTATAAAGTTTTGAGGAGAGTTGTTAAGGTTGCAGATGAGTTGGGGTTGCCTATGGAGATGAATATAGTTCATCCGGTCTTCCATGTGCCCATGTTGAGAAAGTGTGTAGGTGACCCAAGTGCTATAATGTCCTTAGATATTGTGGGTGTTGTAGAAGTTAATTTTACCTATGAGGAGGTCTCGGTGGAGATTTTGGTTAGGCAAGTGAAGAGGTTGAGAAACAAAGATGTAGCTTCCGTCAAGGTCCTTTGGAGGAACCAACAAGTTGAAAATGCCACATGGGAAGCCGAGATGGACATGAAAAAGCGATACCCATATCTCTTCCACTCTATTCAAGCCGAAGCTACTTATTTAAGTCCCCTATATGATTCAAATATTAAGTTTCAGCCTTCATGTCATTTTGCATGCATTCATGTTCATGTTAACAAGTTTATGGTGATTTTTGACATTCATGTTGAGATTTGTGAAAATGATGTTTAAGTGCATTTATTGCATTCATGCCGGGCTGAAAATCTTCATGATTACTTATCTTATGCATGTTTCTTCTACATTCAGGGACGAATGTTCCCAAGGGGGAGATATTGAAACCGTAAAAGATGTGCTTCAGATTGCCCGTAATCGTAATTCTCATACTCTCAAAATCCGTGCGTGATATCGAACATTCAACTTCATATTCTCGACCAAGGGGTAAAATTGAGTGAGAAATAGGTATAAATTGAATTTTAGGAGACTCGTAGTGAAAAATATTTTTCGCTAATTTTCAAATTTGAAAGAGCATCCGCGCCCTGGCTGATGTTCCTTCACATTAGGTCACCATCACAGACTGGACGCGGACCAGTATAATATTTTCCTTGCTTTTTTTGTTTCGATCAAGGGCATTGAGGTCATAGGCCCATTCCCACTTAAGCGTGAAATCACCCATACTTAGCCATTTTCACCTCTATAACTTACAATACCCTCTCTCAATCCCCTCTAAGACTCTATCAATTCTCTCATTCAAATCTAAGGAATTCAAGCTGAACTTTGGAACTCAAGGATTCATTTCAAGCTCTAAAACTACTTCAAGTTCACTTCGAAGAATTCAAGGGTTAAGGTATGTGGGTTTTATCTATTGGATCCCTTTCACCCATGGAGCCCAACCCTCACTTTTCATGAAAATTGCATGTTTTCAAGTGTATTACCTTTGAGTATCTTTTATTATGGATTGTGAATATACATTATGTTGGGGTTTTATGAAATATTGATTGATTATGCATGACTATCTATTTCAAGCTTATACTATGAAGTGATTTTGTCCATTGAGGCTATGCATATTTTGAGCTATGAAGCTATGAACTATTATGAGCTTTTGTGATGGATTTCAAGGCACCCTACATGAGGGTTTTACTACAAATTGGTGGGTTGATTTGTAGTAAGTTTACTCATCTTATTTCACTCCTGAATTGCTTGATTTGGAACAAGTATCATGAACTCACCATGTGTTTGATAAAATGTCAAGTCATGAATTCTCAAGTTATTGATGATCTATTTCATGATTTACAAGTCAAGTGATTGTTGATGATTAAGGGATTTCAAGCATGTATTGAATTCATGAAAAGTACCTATGATTTTACAAGTCACAAATTAAGCCCCATTTCAAGATTTTTTCTTCTTGTGAGCCATTTATGTTATGATCTACTCTCATATTCCAGTTAGGCTCACTACTAGAGGTCAAGCATGTTTCAAGAGATACTCATGTGATGTTTCCATGTTTTGTACAAGTTATCCAAGATATGATTATTTTAAGTATTCCGTGGGAGTCGATTTAGCACCCATTGACGCTTAAGATGAGGGCTCGACTCATCAGAAAAAGTCAATTATATCTAAACTATGTGTCACCATAGGATGATTTATTATACCCTTGCTATACTAGTGGATTCATCTAGTCATGTTATCATGTTTGGTTTGCCTTGGCAAGTATATCACACCTAGCCGAGGGGTGTCATACTCGTCCACCTGACCGAGAGGGTGTCATACCTTTGATTCCAAGTTGTAGCTACTTGGTCTATGTCGGTTAACGTCTCCTCCCACATTTATATATGTTGTATGCCTTATGCGAGCTAAATGTTTTACAAGCATGTTTACTTCAAGTTTGAACATACATGACATATTCAGATTGTATCTATTGCCTATATCCTATGCATTTTTATCATATGGGCGTATATCCTTGTTGCGTTGCATCCCGCATACTTAATACTTCTAAATATACTAACAAATACTTTATGTTATACATGATATCACCATTAGGGACCTGATATCTATTTGATATTCCTCTTCGTCCATGTGGCTATTTCGGTCCTTTGCAGCAAGCTTTGGTGAGTCCTCTACTTCAAGGACAATATCTACTTATTTCATGCTATGTTGAGACTCTTCCTCTAAGTTGAATACTTATTATCATGGTGGTGAGCCCAAGGAGTGTCCTGGCCCCCGCTCCATTCTAAATATTGAGGTGTTGTTGGATACTATGTAATCATGCTTTCGTATTGACTTGTCTTGTGTTTTCTATACTTATGAAGGATTTATCCTTAGTCCCTATCTCCCTTTTTAAATTTGAATCTTGTATATGTTTATTTTATTTTCGCAACCAAGGATGTGTGCATGTTACGATCAAGAGGCTTGTTAGGGTTGTCTTTAGACTTCTCATTCGTTGTGTCAAGTCAAAGCCCTAGACTTGGGTCGTAACATTAGTATATAAGGCAAAAGAACACATTAAGGAGAGTATTTTATGAAATTTAAGCCCTATCTGAGCGGACTCATCAACACCCCCAACCTGAATTCTTGCTTACCTTCGAGCAACTTGCAAATAGGGATATAAAGTGCAGCACATACATTCCTCCCTTTGTCATCAAACCTCAATGCTTCAACAAATCACTTGCGCGATTCTAAAGCCTCAAGAGATAGCTAAGGAGTTCTCAAGACAAACCTATTGTCATAATTGTTAGTACGGTTGCCAATGAATGCCCAAAAACATTGCCACTTTCCCTCACATTAAAGAAGATCCTTAGGCACACAAATTCTGACATTCATTTCAAGGATCAAGCAACACTCACTCCCAAAACAAAAATGACATGCAAGTTGTTACACATAGGCTTACCCTTATTCTCAATCAATGTTCACTCAATCTCGTTTGGACTTGAATTACAAAGAACTTTGCTAGAATTGTAATATAAGCTATTGGACAAGTAGGATAGTATTTGGGAACAAGTCACTAATCCTTCTTTGAACTCTACACATAACTCCCATGATTCTTTTATTCCTAGTTCATTGATGTCGCTTAACCCGACTACTTAAAAGATGTAAGGGTGATCATCATCAGCATAATAACCCAACTGAGAGGTTGGGGTCGAATCCCATAGGAAATCATAGTTCAAGATAGAAGTGGTTCATTGGACTAAGTAATTATTGGATCGGGGGGGAGG
>JAABOM020020804.1:0-18431 GCA_011800125.2 Solanum clarkiae
TATGATATGAATGATGTTATGATGATTATATGATGATGAAATGAGCTTATGAACATGATTATTCCTATATGAGGCATTACATTAGAGCTTATGATGAATCCTATATAACGTGTTCCATAGACTATGCCCAACCCAAGGGAAAAGAGTCGGGTAACTGGATGGGGGTTTATGCTCATTCACTAGGGTCATGGGTGCGATCATCACTAACCGAATGGGGGTTTATACTCATTCACTAGGGTGATAAGTGTGATCATCACCAACCGGATAGGGTTTATACTCATTCGCTAGGGTGATGGGTGCTATCATCACCAACCTAAATGAGGGGTTTATTTCTCATTCACTAGGGTGATGGATGCGATCATCACCAACCTACCGAGGGGTTTGTACATTGGAGAGCTATCTTGGTGTCATCTTCACATATGATATTCTATACGAGTATGATTTACTTAACATGTTTTACTTATATATTGATCATACATGCCATATTACTATACTATGTCTATTGTCTATTGTCTTGCATTTTGGATTGTGATACCTATCTATTGTTGCATTTCATCCCATATACTTAGTACATTCAAACGTACTAATGCATACTCTTGCCTACATGATATCATCATGTAGGAACCGGTGCCCGAGTTGATCCTCCTCCTCCTCCATGTGGTTAGACGGTGCTGCTCCAAGCTTGTGGTGAGTCCTCCATTTCGGGGACTTAGGTTATGTCTTTTCCCTACTATCTATGTATTGAGACACTACCTTATGTTACAATTGACTATCAGGGTTAGCCCGGTTACCATGTCAACGCCCCGCTCTTTCCATGTTCTAGAGGTGTATATTGGATAAGGTGTATACTATGTATGAACTTGACTCTTGACTTTTGACTTCGATGTTTATGCAAGTTTCCCTTAGTCCCCTTGCCCTTACTTTAATTGAATATGTCTTTTTTATGCTTCCGCAACTAAGGATGTGTGACGATATGCTAAGAGGCTTGTTTGGCGTCCCTTCGGGTTCCCCATTTGCCGTGTCACTTCTAGGCCTTAGGCTTGGGTCATGACAAACTTGGTATCAGAGTACTAGGTTGATAGATCCTCGGAGCCCAACACACTGCATCGATTAGAATCCTTTTCATGGTTATAAAGCATGCCATGACTATGAATAGGAGGCTATGAGGTGTTTTAGGAAATGTTTTCCTTCTTCATGTCCTAAGTCGTGCTATAGAGTTGTTATAAGTATTCCTCCCATAACAATTGTTCTTTGTGATACTAGATCATGTCGAATACTAGAGAAACATGGGCCCAAACTCCCGAGGAGCAACGTAAGAATGGTGAGCTCCGGGATGCTCTTACTATGTTTGCCCAAGTGGTGGCCAATCAAGTTCAACAAGGGTCCCAAGCCCCTCATGCTACTACCCCGGGAGCTAGGATAAGGGATTTCATGAGGATGAATCCTCTGGTTTTCTATGGGTCGAAGGTGGATGAAGATCCATAAGAGTTTATTGATGAAATCTATAAAATCTTGTCTATTATGGGTGTGGGGCCAAATGAGAAGGCGGAGTTGGTGGTGTACCAACTCAATGGGATGGTCCAAATTTGGTTTGACCAATGGATAGGTGAGAAAGGTAATGGCTATGTGGTGCTTTGGGAGGAATTCAAGTTGGCCTTCTTTAATCAGTTCTTCCCTCTTGAGCTTAGGGAAGCAAAGTTGGTTGAATTTATGAACTTGAAGCAAGGTGGTATGAGTGTGAGGGAGTATTCCCTCAAATTTAACCAACTCTCAAAGTATGCTCCTCACTTGATGGCCAATTCGAGGTCAAGAATGAATAAGTTTGTTATGGGGGTCTCCGATTTGGTAATTGAAGAGTGTCGATTCGCAACGCTTATTGGTAACACGGACTTGTCTCGGTTAATGACATACACCGCAGAAATGGAAGAAGAAAAGTTCAGAAAGAGGAGGGGCCATAAGGCCAAGAGAGCCTACCTTGAGGGCAAGTTCCAAAAGGGTGCTAGATTTCAAGGCCCGAGGCCTCCTCATGCTACTGATAGGGGATTTGCCAATGACTTCCCTAGGCCTCAAGGTAATGTTGGTGGTGTGGCTCACATCTACGCATGTCCTATGTATGGAGGGGGTCATAACGGCCCACGTCTAAAGGTTACCAATGCATGTTTTGATTGTGGGCAGCTTGGTCGCAAGAAGGTTGATTGTCCAAGAAACTGTGGCAAGGTTTAGGGTGCAAATGCGGTCTCATTGGGTAGAGGTGGTCCTCAAGGTGGTGCCCTAAGGCACAATCACTTTTATGCTCTACATGGAAGGCATGGGGTTGGTGAGGCTCCCGATGTTGTTACCGGTATATTGAAATTTTTTTATCTTGATGTATATGCTTTGATTGATCCGGGTGCTACCCTTTCCTTTGCTACCCCCTTTGTTGCTAAAAAGTTTCATGTTGAGTCGGAGTTGTTGCATGAGTCATATGAAGTGTCTACTCTTATTGGCACATCCATTGTTACTAGGAGGGTGTATAGGAATTTTCTGGTTTGTATATTGCATAAAATCCTACCTTGTGATTAGACATGATTGATTTTGATATTATTCTTGGGATGGATTGGTTGCATGCATACTATGCTTCTATTTATTGTAGAACCCATAGGGTCAAGTTTCAATTTCCTAATGAACCCATCCTTGAGTGGGAAGTTCATGATGTGGTGGTGAGGGGTAGGTTCATCTCATGCATTAAAGCCCATAGGTTGATTTCCAAGGGGTGTTTGTATCATCTTGTGAGAGTCAAAGATGTGGAGTCCAAAGCCCCTTCCATTGAGTCGATTCTGGTTGTGAATGAGTTTCTTGATGTCTTTCTAAATGACCTTCCCGATGTTCCTCTCGAAAAGGAGGTAAATGTAAGTTTAGATCTCCTTCCCAACACCCAACCTATCTCCATTCCCCCTTACTGTATGGCCCCGATGGAGTTGAAGGAGTTAAAGGAGCAATTGAAGGATTTGTTGGAGAAGGTGTTTATTAGACCTAGCCAACCTCCTTGGGGTGCACTGGTGTTATTTGTAAAGAAGAAGGATGGGTCACTTAGAATGTACATTGACTACCGGCAACTCAATAGGGTCATTGTAAAGAATAGATATCCTCTTCCAAGGATTGATGTCTTGTTTGACCAATTGCAAGAAGCTAGTTTTTTCTCTAAGATTGATCTTCGGTTCGGATACCATCAAGTGAGGGTGAGGGAGTGTGACATTCCCAAGATGACCTTTCGGACTAGATATCTGCATTATGAATTTGTGGTGATGTCCTTTGGGTTGACTAATGCACCGGCCATTTTCATGGACCTAATGAATAGACTCTTCAGGCCCTATCTTGATTCCTTTGTGGTGGTCTTCATTGATGATATTTTGATCTATTCATTCTCATAGTAGGGAAGAGCATATAGGTGATTTGAGGGTTGTGTTGCAAAGGTTCAGGGAGGAGAGATTGTATGCTAAATATGATTAGTGTGAATTTTGGTTGAAGGAGGTCGCATACTTGGGTCATGTGGTGTCGGGAGATGGCATAAAAGTGGATCCTAAGAAAACCAATGTGATTAGGAATTATCCTAGACCATTGACCCCGTCGGATATTAGGAGTTTTTTGGGCCTTGCGGGTTACTATAAAAGGTTTGTGAATGGGTTCTCCTCCATTGCTTCACCTATGACAAAATTAACTCAAAAAAAGGTGAAATTTGTATGGACCGACGAATGTGAGAAAAGCTTCCAAACATTGAAAGATAAACTTGTGTCCGCTCCTATATTGTCTCTACTAAATGGGCTTGAGGGTTTTGTTATGTATTGTGATGCATCTAGTGTTGGTTTGGGTTGTTTACTAATGCAAAATGATAAGGTCATAGCCTATGCTTCTAGGCAACTCAAGGTGCATAAAAAGAACTATCCTACCCATGATCTTGAATTAGCCGCCGTGCTGTTTGCATAAAATTTGGCGACATTATTTGTATGGGGTGCATGTTGATGTCTTCACCGACCATAAGAGCCTTTAATATGTCTTCACTCAAAAAGATCTTAACTTGAGACAAAGAAGGGGGATAGAACTCTTTAAGGACTATGACATGAGTATGAATTATCATCCGAGTAAGGCTAATATTGTGGCGGATGCTTTGAATCGGGTGTCAATACGTAGCCTAGCTTATATGGATGGTGGTGATAGGGAGATGGCTAGGGAGGTGCATAGGTTTGCTAGATTAGGGTTGAGGTTGGAGGATGTAGATGATGGTGTTGTTGTTGATGGTTCTAAATCTTCCTAGATCGATGAGGTGATAGATAAACAAGATCTAGACTCCTCCTTGCTTGAGTTGAAGGCCTTGATGGAAGAGGCAAGATAGAGTTTTTCTCCCAAGGGGGAGATGGGGCCTTTAGACACCAAGGTAGTTTGTGTGTGCCATGTGTTGATGGTTTGAGGGAGAGAATTCTTGATAAAGCCCATAATTCCTCTTTTTTTATCCATCTTAGCTCTACCAAAATGTATAGAGACTTGAGGGAAGTGTATTGGTGGGGATGCATGAAGAGAGATATTTCCCAATTTGTTTCTAGTTATCGAAAAGTCAAAACCGAACACCAAAGGCCGGGTGGCCTAACCCAAGTCAAAACCGAACACCAAAGGCCGGGTGGCCTAACCCAAGATATAGAGATTCCTACTTGGAAATGGGAGGTGATTAACATGGTCTTTGTGGTTGGGTTGTCCAAGACTAGGAAAGGTTTTGATTCCATATGGGTGGTGGTTGATAAGATGATGAAATCGGCTCACTTTCCACCGGTCAAGACTACATATGGGGCTGAAGAGTACGCAAGGTTGTACATCGATAAGTTATTGAGGTTGCATGGGGTTCCCTTATCCATTATATTGGATCGTGGTGCGCAATTTACTTCACACTTTTGGAGATCTTTTCAAAGGGGTCTTGGAACCAAAATTCAACTTAGTACGACCTTTCACCCTCAAACAGATGGCCAAGCCAAAAGAACAATTCAAACACTTGAATATATGCTTAGGGCTTATGTCTTGGAGCTTAAAGGTAGTTGGGATGACCATCTCCCATTGATTGAGTTTGCCTACAACAATAGCTACCACTCTAGCATCGGCATGGCTCCTTTTGAGGCTCTTTATAGGAGACGTTGTAGATCACCTGTGGGTTGGTTTGAGGTTGGAGAGGTGGCTTTGTTGGGGACAGATCTGGTTATGGATGCTATTGAGAAGGTTAAGATGATTAGGGAAAGATTGAGGACAACCCAAAGTCGTCAAAAATCCTATACCAATGTACGGAGAAGGGACCTGGAATTTCAAGTGGGTGGTTGAGTCTATTTGAAGGTTTCTCCAATGAAAGGTGTAGTCTGGTTTGGAAAAAAGGGGAAGTTGAGTCCAAGGTATGTTGGTCCTTATGAGGTGATAAAGAGAGTTGGAAAGGTAGCTTATGAGTTGAAGTTGCCTAGTAAAATGAATTTGGTACATTCGGTATTCCATGTCTCTATGTTGAGAAAATGTATTAGTGATCCTAATGCCATCGTGGCTCTTGATGTTGTGAGGGTTGTTGAGGACAACTTAACTTATGAGGAGGTGCCGGTTCAGATCTTGGATAGGCAAGTAAAGAGATTGAGAAACAAGGAGTAGCATCTGTTAAGGTCCTTTGGAAGAACCAACAAGTCGAAAGTGCTACTTGGGAGGTCGAAGCGAACATGCAAAAGCGACACCCTTATCTCTTCCACTCCACTCGAGCTAAGGTACTACTTTGTAGTTCAATATGAGACTTCAAGCCTTACATTACCGCCCCTAAGTTATTCATATGCATTCATATTTAAGTTGGTAAACTTATGATGATTTTACACTTACGTTGAGAGTTTGAAAATGGTGTTTTACTTGTTATGTTGCATTCTTGTTGGGGCTGAGTTGTTCATGATCACTCTTGTCTTGTATGTCTCTTCTACATTCGGGGATGAATGTTCCCAAGGGGGAGATATTGAAACGACCCCAAAAAGTGCCTAAAAATGTGCCTCGGAATGCCCAAAATTTTAATTTCTTTATATCTAAATATCTGTTTGATTTATCAAAAATACGACTTCATATTCTTGTTTGAGGAGTCCAAATTAGGGTGATAAGGGTCTAACCTCAATTTCAAAGTGAAGAAACTGATTTATGAAATTGCACATGGTGCAATTTCCAGAGAGTTCGCGACGCGGAGTAGTGTAATTGGAGTTTCCACGTCGCGCTAGGCGCTGTCTTTTGTTTTAGCCTGCTCAATATTTTTTCTAAGTGTTGAGCCCAAATTTACCAAGCGTGTTTTCACTTATACTTAGAATTATTTTACTCTTATATCATCCTAAACATTTCCCAAAACTCATTCCCACACTTGGTCTTATTTTACTCTCAAAAACCAAGTCCCAAAACCCACATTTGGATTTAAGGATTCTCTTCAAGCTTAAAGTCTCCATTATCAACCTTCACCAAGAACTTCTCCAAAGTATGTGGTGCTGAACCATTAGGTCCTTTCACCCATGGTTCCTAAACCCTCTTTTACTTAATATTGCATGATTTAAAGTTGATTTTACATGTGAGTCTTGAATATTGAGAAATTTACTACACAGTGATTTTAATACATGGAAGTATGGTTGTTTTAGCATGTTTTGAGCTTCAAATCTTGGATCTATTATTGGGATTGATGAGGGGTTTTGATAAGAATGTCTTGGGAGTGTTGCAAGGTGTTAGTTAAAGGTTTTACCACTGATTTTCCTACATAATTTCATCTCTAAATTGTATGCTCTTTTACCCCCATTACACACCCCCAAGGTGTTTGATAAAATGTCTGGTTATGGTTTCTTGAGGAATTGAAGGTCCAAAGCATGAGATATGGTATGAATGATGTTATGATGATTATATGATGATGAAATGAGCTTATGAACATGATTATTCCTATATGAGGTATTGCATTGGAGCTTATGATGAATCCTATATAAAGTATTCCATAGACCATGCCAACCCGAGGGAAAAGAGTCGGGTAATCGGATGGTGGTTTATACTCATTCACTAGGGTGATGGGTGAAATCATCACCAATTGGATGGGGGTTTATGCTCATTCACTAGGGTGATGGGTGCGATCATCACCAACCGGGTGGGGGTTTATACTCATTCACTAGGGTGATGGGTGTGATCATCACCAACCTACCAAGGGATTTTTACCTTGGAGAGCTAGCCTGGTCTCATCTTCATATATGATATTCTATACGAGAGTGATTTAGTTAGCATGTTTTACTTATGCATTGATCATAAATGTCATATTGCTATACTACGTCTATTGCCTATCATCTTGCATTTTGGATTGTGATACCTATCTATTGTTGCATTGCATCCCACATACTTAGTATATTCAAACGTACTAACGCATACTCTTACCTACATGATATCACCATGTAGGAATTGGTGCCCCAATTGATCCTCCTCCTCCTCCTCCATGTGGTTAGAAGGTGCTACTCCAAGCTTGTGATAAGTCCTCCATGTCGGGGACTTGGGCTATGTGTTTTTCCTACTATCTATGTATTGAGACACTACCTTATGTTATAATTGACTATGAGGGTGAGCCCAGTTACTATGTCTTGGCCCCCGTTCTTTCTATATTTTAGAGGTGTATGTTGGACAAGGTATGTACTATGTATGAGCTTGACTCTTGACTTTTAACTTCAATGTTTATGCAAGTTTCCCTTGACTCTTGACTTTTGACTTCAATGTTTATGCAAGTTTCACTTAGTCGCCTTGCCCTTACTTTAATTCAATATGTCTTTTTTATGTTTCCATGACTAAGGATGTGTGATGATATGCTAAGAGGCTTGATTGGTGTCCCTTCGGGTTCCCCATTCGCCGTGTCACGTCTAGGCCTTAGGCTTGGGTCGTAACACCTAAGCCCTTGACTCTGATGTATATTATAAGTTTCTTGGGTTTGGAGGGTTACTACCGGAGGTTTGTGAATGGTTTCTCTTGTATTGCTTCCCCTATGACCAAGTTGACTTAAAAGAAGGCAAAATTTTCTTGGACCAATGAATATGAAAAGAGTTTTCAAGCCTTGAAAGACAAACTTATCTCTGCTCCTATTTTGACTTTATCGGCAGGGCTATAAGGGTTTGTGGTTTATTGTGATGCCTCAAGGATTGGTTTAGGGTGTGTTTTGATGCAAATGGCAAGGTTATTGCATATGTCTCTAGGAAACTAAAGGTGCATGGGTGAAATTATCCCACCCATGATCTTGAATTGATGGTTGTAGTGTTCTCTTTGAAAATTTGGCATCATTAATTGTATGGGGTTCATGTAGATGTATTTACCAACCACAAGAGTTTCCAATATATATTTGCTATTGCTTTCCTCGCACATGCAAGTGTACTTGGTCAACCCAAGTAATATAGTGGCTTTTTTCAGAAAATGGGTGTCGAACCCAAAGGACTTGTCGATTAATTATTTTTTAAGTTATATTAATTCTAATTATTTATTTAAGTGGTGAACAATTAACTAAGAGAAGAGATTTTTCTACACATTCAATGAAGAATCAAACTATAATTATGATATAGCTAATAATCATGTTTAGCCTCAATTTCATCAAATTATTTGATTATCTAGTTGCTGATTCATAGGGTTTAAATTACCTGAACAGGGTTGAGCGCTTCTGCCGTCCTACCGTTATTGACTGCCTAACTACATCGTTGAGCGTGGATAGACACATCAATAAAAGTGCTTTAACGTTATATTCCTGTATTATGAACCAAGCGAGGTGTAAGGGTAGTTGTCATTGCTCTCCCTTACACGAATCAATCTAGTTTCCCAGTTGAAAGCTCCCTATATTACTGCATTCTATTCATTCCAACATCTCTCGAATCCAGAATGAACAACTAATTTACCCCCTAGTTGGTCAGACTCTAAAGTATAGATAAAAGTAATATAGGAACAACTAATATGATAAACAAATATTTTGAATTAATAATGACTAAACAATCATCTTATTAGCTACCATAATCTTAGAACAAGAAGAACTCCAAATATATATGAAAAAATTACCACAAATCATTCAAAGATAAATATAAAAATAATTAATAAAGGAGAAGAAAAGATGAAACCAAAATTCTCTGGCCTCCACGGCGGCTCCCATTTCTCTCTAGGATAAAAGTTATGTAAAACCTAATTTCATGAAAAATTTATAGATGTAGGAAAAAGCCCCAAATAAAATAATTGAGTCTAAAATAAATTGGAATACTCAAATCCAGAACAAAATTGGAAAGCTTCATGCCAAATAGCACGACAGTTTCTTGAATTGCAATTTGCAATTTCGTCGTAGGCGTATGTATAATAATATATATTATTATATTCAATTTAATCCATTAAGTTACCTGCTTGAGTTTTCTTCTGTAATCTTTCCTTTTTAATTCATTTCAACTCAAAATCTCTTCATTTTCACTTCAATTTAATCTTACAAATCAAATACATAATTTAGCATAATCCATAAAATTTATGCTTAAAAAGGATAAATAAAAGTATTAAATATAAGGTAAATAATGACTAAAAATATGCATTTTGGCCTCACATCACCACCCCACACTTAAACCTTTGCTCGTCCTTGAGCAACCATTAAAGCTCATCAAAAAAAGTAAATAGGACTACTGCTTTGATTGATACAAATAATTTCGACTATCTAAAAAATTTCAATGCATCTTGTACACTTCCCATTCATTATACATGATATATAAATAACAACAAGCTTTTAACTTCCTAGCCTCAAGGAAGGACTCTAACTCATCAAATTTAAATTTGCTCACCTATTCTCTCAAAAAAAAAAAAGTTAATGACATCACCTATCTGTCATGAAATAAGTGCCGTCACAAGAAAAAAAAATTAGTCTACATGATCAATTCAAAAGATTGAGTATAAATTAAGGACTTTGCATTAAAGAACAACTCTCACACTCATAAAGAATTAACATGTATTCACAAAGAACCATAGGCTTACCCATTATGTATGTCTCCACTAATTAAGCATACTTGAATAGAATCAAATAGGACTTTTAATGGGTTATAATATAGACTAGGGGACAGGTAGGAAAACTATATAACAGTGACTTACACTTCCTAAAGTACTTTGCACTTTTAAACTTCATCACCCATTATCTTCTTCTCTTTATTTTTTTCAACCCTCTCTTCAATAATTATTTCACTAGCAAACTCATCTTATCAAGAATGTTTCTTTTTTTTCCAAGTAATTTTTCTCTCTTCTTTTTTTTTTATCATGACACATTCTTTTAAAGAGGGCTTTTTCATCATCATTTAGCTATCATTGATCACTTTTTACCACTTAATCATCCCCTTTCTTCAAATTTAACAATTATAATAAGTCTATGCTACAGTGCTCGAGGAAGCAAGACGCAAAAACTAGGGATTCAACAAAATCGGATCAAGGAAAAAATATAGCTACCAACAGAAAGCTATAGGCTCAAAAGGGATAACTAGTGATATAATCTCTGAAAAAAGACTAAAATTTTACAAAACAAATCAAAGAAAGTCTATTATAATCTCCTAAACAAAGCATTACTTTTTATTTCACTTCAATAACATGCAGGGCAAGTTCTAGACTAATATACAAAACATGAAATAAAGAAATTCTCAACATACATAACACAAGTATGAATCAAGATGGATCAATTTGTTACTTCCCGGGAGGGTATCCTAGATGTAACTGGCACTCAGAGACTATTGCTAGTCTCCAAGCGAACCACTTGGCCTTATCACATTCATTCATTCATACATTTTACTAATCAATGAAAGAACAAAAGGAAGTAAATTGGCACATCTCAGCAAATCTCAAAAATAATATTATAATAAAAGGATAGTGGGAAGAACTAGCTCACAGTCTTACCAATAAATAATATGACTCTAGTCTATGAAGCCTCTATCACTATCAGGTGGTTCCAATGACAGACTCATGACTACCTCAATCAAAATAAAGCTAAGAAAATCTAACTCAAAAGACAAGATGGAAATAAAGTAATGAATCCTCCGGAATAAGGAAGGCTCACCAATCAACCGGACGTCTCAAATCCTCAACAATAAGCCTATTGACGATCTCCAAATAATGTATCTACATCATGAAACGATGCAGTCCCAGAGGGGGACATCAGTACATGGAATGTACTATTATATAAAATAGCTGAATGAAACTGAAATAGATAGAATAATATGACAATAACATCATCTGAACTCAAAAGGCTCAACTCATCTCAACTCAGTAAGACATGCAAGTTTAAAGTAAATCATGCTCTTTACAATGTACATTTGAAAAGTAATGAATGACTCTGTTAGAAAATCTCATGCTTAATCAATGCTTCTTGAGAGTTTCCTTAACCGACATCTATCCTATCGTGCAACCTTTAAGTTAGGTAGGGCACAATGAATTGTCATTGTTGTCACGCCTGTCCTAAACTTGTCATGGTAAAGAATGTCGTGTCTCTATATCTCTCTCTTGGATCCAATGAGAATTGTCCAACTGTTGGGATAAGAGTCTCCAGAACAGGTTGTACGACTATCCTACGCTGGCAAACGCAGTTCTAAGGTGACACTCCTCACCCAACTTGGTGCTCAATAATGCTCCCAAGATGAAAACATGCATAATTATCTATCAAATAAATATCCTTTAAGACTCGTATCATCTATCACCATCATCTATCAACGAAATTATTATGAAAAAGTATATTTACACTGTCATCAATATATACTCAAAATATCACTTAGACTCAATGCTCAATTCAAACAAAACTCATTAACATGTCAAGTGTTTCCTTACAAAAACTCATGCTTTACAAATAATCTCTACATATCACCAAAAGTCTCTCTCAAATCGTTATTCATGCTCAACAGTTATATTCATGAAACTCAGTAAGAATATGCTAAAAGAACTCATCAATGTTTAACATGCTTAGTATGACCATCAAAACTTAGTTTTCAAAATAATGAATAGAAGTAATCATAGTCCTCAATTAGGGTTCATGTGAATGAAGACATGAACATACATTCAAACAATTATTCAACTTCAAGAAGATTGTATATGGGAAACTCATTAATACAATAGAAACTTAATTCAAGTATTAAATCAAGAAAGTACTTCATAAATCATGTGTGTAGACTCAAGAACTTTCAACTCTCATCTAAGACCATCTGTGGGACACATGAGAGAACAATCTCATGCTTTTAGTTTAGCCTTACATACCTGAAAAGTTGATATCACGATTAAATTGGATGAATACTAGCTTTCTTGGAGCAAATCCTCTATCTCGTTAGTTCCTTTAGAGAGGAAGAACTTGGAAAGATATTATTTAAAGGGATTCTCCTTGATTCTTAAATTCTTGACTTAGAAAATTTAGAGTTCTTGATGAAGAACCATACATTCTTGAAAAAGAAAAATCAAGAATTCCTTTCTTGGGATTCTTGAATTCGTCTTCTTGAAACCCTAGGTTATGATGTAAGATTCTATTAGAGATTCATGAATAAATAAAGAAATTTGGGTTGGGTAGATTGAAATTTATGAAGAATAACTTACCTTGAGAATGAATCTTGAAAGTTAATCCTAACTTGATGACTTTCTTGATGATTCTTGAGCATTTATGTTTAGGAGTGAGGGGAGAATGTTTCGATTATGAAAACTAATGTTTTATACGTTTTGGGACCTTAAATAGACCCCCAAAGGTTTTAGGATAAAATTACCCTCAAAATAAAAAGAAAAAATACGTCATTGCTTATCCAGTAAGGGTCTGTGTTTGGTCCGCGATCTGAAGCTCTCGTGAATCTTCGGATAGCTCTGCAGGTCTTCAGTAAAACGGTTATAACTCTCTACTTCGAACTCTGATTAAGGCGAAATTCAATGCATTGGAAAGATAATTCAATTATCTTTAATTTGATACATTATGGGTTATCTAACTCATTATATTTTAGGAGATATGATCATTTGGAGTTGACTCTTCTATAGACTTATACGAAAACTTAGTTGCTAGAAATTCTTTGGACTTGGCTTGATGTAAAAGATCCTTTATGACTCTAAATCATATCTAATATACTTTCAATATTTAGGAATTGATCCTCGAATATATATACAACCTAAAAGTCGTTGGTCCATCTAGCTTTTATAAACTCTTACATTAGAACCACAACCTTATATCATCTCTAATTCTATTTCCACACTAAGAAATTGGCTTTCGCATCTATGAATTAAGAATTATCAATGGAAATCCTATATCATATGAAGGGTGGCTCAATCTTACCTAAAAAATGGGATGTTACATTATCTCCCTCTTGGGGTCATTCATCTTCAAATGATTAGTGGAGATGGACATCAAGGCATGAATAATAATCGAAAGCTCCTCTTAATACTTACTCAATCAATCAAACTCTCTACTCCTCATCAATCTTAACACTCTCTATTCAGGATCAGGAATATACACATCAAGAACTTAATTACTCAAGTTTCCATCTAACCACCTCCTTCTCTTCGATTCAAGCCTACTTCTAAGCCTCAAGGTGCTATTCACGAGATGATCATATTTATACAAAGAAATCCTCAATAGTCAACTCTAAATTTCCACGGGGCTTTTATTAAAAGATCACTAGTCTTCTTCACTATCTCACTTCTCTTTCTCCAACCTTTATTACAAAGACTTCACTAGTCTATCATTGATACTCGCCTAACAATAACCACTAACTCAAGCCTATCACTCTAACCACTTCAACTATGCCTTAGAATTTCAGGCCTACTTAGCACTTCTACCTCCATCATTCAATGAGTTTTGGCTCAAAGTCACACCAACATACTTTTACCTATCTACTGTTCATCATAAGGTTTTTATCTCTCTCCTCTTTCCTAACTCTATCCCTACATGACATAAGTTTAACACCAATTTCATGATAATGATAAACTCACTCCTCCTCATCTTCCCTCATCCTCAATCAACTATTATTAGCATCATTGTTTAGACCTGGAGGAACTCATCATCTAGCCCTTTGGCGAAACGTCAAACTTCTACCTCTCCATGCAAAATAAGCATGAATAACATCAAGAACTCAAATAATCAGATACTCGAATACACATTCTCAAGGATAGACTTCAAACACAATATCTAAAGTCTAAACTTTATCTCAAACATCATTATTAGGCATGAATACTATCAAGGACTTGCATACTCAGGTACATAGAGGTTCGAAAAGAACATCAACTCAAAGATAGGAACTCAATTCCATTATCATAATTCAGGATTACTCATTCTCTCTCATCACCCACAACTCGCCTACTATCGTCAATACTTCTATCAAGACTGGGAAGTTGATTTACTCAAAGAGCTTGGAATGAAAGATCATTAGCATGATTCTATCGAGAAATCTTATCTAAGAATATTCATAGCTTACAATCTCTCTCGTCTATCAAGACTCATTTTGAGTTCAGAACTATACGTAGTGTAAAACTCAGGTCATATCTCCTTCGAAATAGGACTGGAAACTCTTGAATTCACGGGGTAAGATCAAAATTAATGAATGACTTAATCACTTTTCATCCTCACAACTCGAGTAATAATCAATAAGTGATATATGGGACTAGGACACATGCATGACAGTCGTATACCAGACGGGAATAGAATATCACCTTAACAAAAGAATAAGGAATGCATGATTATTACAAGAACTAATGTCTCATCTCGATCAACCCATCTCTGTCAAACTCAAGATCTACTTTGGTTCCTCATGTCATCTCCCCCTTAGATCAAGGATCATCTCTCTAAGTTTGTGAATCAATTCTCTGTACTAGGTTATAAGCACATACCTCCACACGTTCAGGAAATCACTATCCACGAGAATGTCTTAAACTCTTTTGTTATGCTATAGTCATATACACATGACTAGATGCTTAGACTCTTTCCAACTACATCACTGTTAGCTTCCTCTTGTCTTTATGAAACTCTCTCTCGGTATTTATACTCTTAATGGTGTACATAACCACTTTTCATAACTCTTACAATCTAACCTCTTCTTTTGTCTGCTACACTTAACTTCTATGCTCTCATAAACTCATCTATATAAGACTTAGACTATAATGGAAAAATCCTTATCATCTATCCATAAACCTTAATCGACTTAGTTGCTCGGGATGACGTAGGATACTTACCTCAGTCTACTCCACATTGACAACTCAAAATATTGTCTAGATTCCTATAACAGTCATAACTTAGAGCTTCACACATCTTTACACAAGCACGGATACATATATCAACCGTCTTAAGCCTTCTTTTTTCTAGTGTTTCTCCCTTAATTTACTACCTCATCTAAGGGGTACCTCTACTCTACTCCTAGCACCATGTTCTTTGCTAGTCAACATCTTAATCATTGAACACACATTATAACAAGACTCTAAGGTCAAATCTCCAACTAAGACTATCACTCCTACGATGATATCTCCTATTTAACACTACTCCTCAAAATTCAAGCTTAGGTTCTAGTACTACAATACGCATCTATCACCCGCCTCTGTAATGCCAACTTACAACTTCTAGGGAAAATCTAGTGGACATAATCCTACTAAAATATCATAGCAAATACTCAATCAACACTTCTCCTCTCACAACTCAAGTATCAATCACCCATCTAATATACCTCATTATTTAGCTAGGTCCATCACTTTGCAAATCTCATAAGACTCTCACCTTTGAAATCATAAGTCTAACTTAAATCTATCACATTGAAAGCACTTATTTTCCCTATTCAACATCTACACTTCATCCTCAATAGTATGAATACCACAACACATCAACATAAACTTTCTTCTATTTCTAAGCACACTCTCACACATGCTGATACTAACTCTCTCTCTATACCTCATCCTGACAATCAGACGGTACTCACTGCCCTTTCTCAAAACTTATGGCAATCGACTCATCACCCCATCACATACCAAATAGATACCTAACTCTAACTACAGGCCTCAGTCATCTATCACTCTTGCTATCTCGTCCCTTTCTTTCTATCATCATCCTTCTAACTCTGGATGATTCAATTTTACTTAGGGTTTATAAGACCCCATATCTCACTCTTAGATAGTAACATTAAGCTCTTTAGAGACGTAAGTTCCTCTCTCATGGGTCACATCGGAACCAAGTTTTGAAAAAGAGGTTCTGGGTATATCTAGAGCTAACTCAAATGCATGTCTTATCAAGCTAGATTTATATGAGAAATAGTACAGTCTTTCGAGTCAATCAATTTCACATACTAGTCAGCTTCTGTCAAGCTAGGTGCAGTCTTTCTACTATTCTAATTACTTTAGTGCAGAGGATCTCATCTTTAAGAGTTTGAACATTACTGTCTCTATCACCTTGTGGATGAGGCATCGTCGAAAGGTTTGGAGTGATGCACAAATCATCACAGATTTCTTAGAAAATACTTTATCGCACGATTCAGATTCTGAAAGAAAGGAAACTTTTCCTAATGTCCTATAGCTTCTCTATTATGGATGTGGTATGCTTCATACCAATAATAAGGACTCTACCAGACATGACTTCATAGACTCCCTAGAACTCTTGAACTCTGTGCTTTGATACTAAGTTTGTCACATCCCGGGAGGGTACCCTAGACGTAACCCACACTCACAGACTATTGCTAGTCCTCAAGCGAACCACTTGGCCTCATCACATTCATTCATTAATACATTCTACTAATCAGTGGAAGAACAAAAGGAAGTAATTGTGCATATCTCATCAAATATCAAAATAATATTATAATAAAAGGTTAGTAGGAAGAACTAGCTCACAGTCTTACCAATCAACAATCTGACTCTAGTCTATGAAGCCTCTATCACTATCAGTGGTGCCAATGATAGACCCATGGCTACCTCAATCAAAATAAAGCTAAGAAAATCAAACTCAAAAAGAAAGATGGAAATAAAGTAATGAATCCTCTGAAATAAGGGAGGCTCACCAATCAGCCAAATGTTTCAAATCCTCAACGATACATCTGTTGACGATCTCCATATCATGTATCTATATCATGAAACAATACAGTCCCAGAGAGGGACGTCAGTACGTGAAATGTACTGGTATATAAAATAACTGAATAAAACCTAAATAGGTAGAATAATATGACAATAAAATCAACTCAACTCAAAAGGCTCACCTCATCTCAACTCAGTAAAATATGCAAGTTTAAAGTAAACCATGCTCTTTACAATGTATATTTGAAAAGAAAAGAATGACTCCATTAGAAAATCTCATGCTCAATCAATGTTATAATAGAGTTTCTCTTAACCGACATCTATCTTATTGTACAACCTTTAAGTTAGGTGGGGCACAATGAATTGGCATCGTTGCCACACCACTCCTAAACTTTTCACGGTAAAGGACGTAGTATCTCTATCTTTCTCTTGGATCCAATGAGAATTGTCCAACTGTTGGAACAAGAGTCGCCAGAACGGACTTCACAACTATCCTACGCTGGCAAACGCAGTTCTAGGGTGACACTCCTTACCTAACTTGGTGCTCAATAATGCTCCCAAGACTAAAACATGCATAATTATCTATCAAATCAATCTCCTTTACTACTCATATCATCTATCACCATCATCTATCAATGAAATTATTCTAAAAAAGTATATTTACACTGTCATCAATATGTACTCAAAATATCATTTAGACTTAATACTCAATTTAATCCAAACTCATTAACATGTCAAGTGTTTCCTTACAAAAACTCATGCTTTACAAATAATCTATACATATCATCAAAACTCTCTCTCAAATCGTTATTCATGCTCAAGAGTTATATTCATGAAACTCAGTAAAATTATGCTAAAAGAACTCATCAGTGTTTAACATGCTTAGTATCACCATCAAAACTCTGTGTTCAAAATAATGCATAAAAGCAACCATAGTCCTCAATTAGGGTTCATGTAAATGAAGACATGAACATACATTCAAACAATTATTCAACTTCAAGAAGATTGTATATGGGAAACTCATTAATAAAATAGAAACTTAATTCAAGAATTAAATCAAGAAACTACTTCAGGACTCATATGTGTAGACTCAAGAACTTTCAACTCTCATCTAAGACAATCTATGGGGAACATGAGAGAACAATCTCATACTTTTAATTTAGCCTTACATACCTGGAAAGTTGATATCACAATTGAAATTGGATGAATACTAGTTTTCTTATGGCAAATCCTCGATTTTGTTAGTTCCTTTAGAGAGGAAGAACTTGGAAAGATATTATTTAAAGGGCTTCTCCTTGATTCTTGAATTCTTGATTTAGAATTATTAGATTTCTTGATGAAGAACTGTACATTCTTGAAAAAGAAGAATCAAGAAATCGTTTCTTGGGATTCTTGAATTCGTCTTCTTG
>JAABOM020020824.1:0-18430 GCA_011800125.2 Solanum clarkiae
AGGCGCGAGGCGCTTGCTTGAGACCATAAATTGCCTTACGCAACCGCCAAACATGCATGGGATGAGAGGCATGCTCAAATCTAGGTGGTTGTTTCATGAAAACCTATTCTTCAAGTGTGCCTTGTAAAAATGCATTGTTTACATCAATTGATATAAAACCTAATTGTGCCAAACTGCAAGTGAATGAACAATACGAATGGTTGTAAGCATGACAACCGGACTGAACGTGTAGTGATAGTCAAGACTTAGATGTTGAGGGAATCCTTTTGCAACCAACCGAGCTTTGGACCTGTCAACTGAACCGTCAACTTTATGTTTCAACCTGTAAATCCACTTACAATCAACAACATGCTGATTAGAATCTGGAGGAACCAATTCCCAAGTTTGATTTTGAATTAATGCATCAAACTCAGCTTTCATAGCCGACCTCCACTCTGGATGCTTTAGAGCCTGTTTTAAGGTATGAGGAGTAAAATTGGAAGGAAGCTGGACAAGGTAGTTGAATGGTTTTTTTGGATAGAATATGTTATTTTGTGATTGGGTTATTGGGCGAGTTGGCGGTGGAGATGGGGGTGGAGGAGCTGGTAGAAAACTCACTGGATGTACAGGAGAAGTTGTGGAGGCAGGTGGCAGAACTAAGGATTTGTTTCTGCGATGATAGGTGATAAAATTGGGGGCTACTGGATTATGTGAAGGGACTAAGGATTGGGGGGAAGAAGAAAGTTGAGAAAGTGAATTACCTGAACCTGTGGGATTCACATGATTCTGGCCGGAGGAGGCAGACTCACAAGCTAGACCACTAGTAGAAGTCTCTCGAATAGGAAGAGGTGAAGGAAGCAGAGAAAGAAAAGGGGAAAGAGTTTGAGTTTGAGAGTCTGCAGGGGTATCAACAACGTCCCACGTAAGCGTAAAAGACTTGTTGCAAAGATGGCAGAACATTGTGTAAAAGGGAAAAACATCTTCATGTTTATTTTTAAGGGTGTACAACCAAATGTATTTGGTGTACTGATCAATGAAAACATAGTAGTAACATTTTTTATCAATAGAAAGTACAGGCGATGGACCCCATAAGTCACTAAAAAGTATTTGTCATGGAGCAATACTAATTAGAGATAAACAGTTAAATGGAAATTGTTGAACTTTATTAGAAAAACAAGAATTACAGAAAGTAGGCTTGTTCGATGATGAAACAGGGAAAGAAAAATTATTCAAAACAAAGTTCAAGATTCTGGAATGGGGATGGCCAAGGCGACGATGCCAAACATGACGAGGAATTGTTGTAGTGGCAACTTGAATAGTGGGCTTATTAACTGAGAAATTGGGCCATTCATAGAGTCCATTCCTATTCTGGTTGGATACCAACGGAGCTAGCGTTTTCAAGTCCTTCACAGAGAAAGAAAATGGGAAAAATTCAATGGAGGTCAAATTATCTTGACAAAATTTTGATACAGGGAGAATATTTTGTTTGATAGCAGGTGCACACAAAGTATCAATAAGTTTAAAAGCATTATTTGATGCAATTAATTTAGTAGAACCATGATGAGTGCTTGAGATTCTTTTACCATCACCCATAGCTATGCCTTCTGAATCATTATATTCTTCAAGTGACAGCATTATTTGATGCAATCAATTTAGTAGAACCATGATGAGTGATTGAGATTCTTTTACCATCACCCATAATTATGCCTTCTGAACCATTATATTCTTCAAAATTGGTTGGCTCCGTTGTGACATGACGCGTAGCATCAAAGTCAACAATCCATTGGCTTTCTGTTGCTTGCTTACCTGAAGAAATTTGCCTTCACCTCTAAATGATTGTGAGACTGTGAACTACAAACATTCACAGTATGACCCTGTCTGTTGCATAGCTGACAGCAAACTGAATTAGTGGTGGAACGCCCTTGTGCAAGAACATTTGTACGATTGTTAGAGCGCCATTGTAAGCTATTGTTGGATTGACGAGCAGTGCGATTGTTGGAATTGGTGGATCTGTTATGAGTGACCATTGCAGCAGATATTCCAGTTGGTTCTTTCTTCGATTCCTCATGTTTGAGGAAGAGTTCGTAATCAATCAGTTTTGCATATAACTCATCATACGAGATGATGGAATCTCTTACTCGAATTGCAGTAGAAATCTCATGAAAATCTGATCCAAGACCACTCAGTATTTTCATTATTAATTCGTTATTGGTAATTGTAGCATTGGCAGTGGTGAGCTCATTGTAGATAGAGCGCACTTGATGGAGATAATCAGTAACTGGATGGAATTCCTTTGATAGTCGTGCGAGCTGGTCACGAAGGCTAAAGATTCGTGTTTGGGACTTGTTGGCATAAAACAGGTGCAGGGAGTTCCAAGCAAGTTTAGCAGTAAAGGCAGTAGCCACGGTTGAAGCTATTGTTGGGTCGACAGAAGCCATGACGGCATTCTGGATCAATTAATTCTGGCGAAACCAAGAGTGGTATGTTGGGTTCACCACTTCTCGATTATTTTGAGTGATAGTTGATAGAGGGGCAGGAGAAGAGCTGTCAAGATGACCGAACAGATCGTGCCCATGCATGAGCATGGAGATCTAGGCTTTCCAGTTGGGAAAATTATGGCTGCTAACAAGCTTGACAGGTAGTTGAGACACTGGATTAAACTGAACAATAACATTAGAGTTGCTGCCAGTGGAGTATGCATTCCATACATTCCCAGACATGTTAATAGTGAATCCGGTAGGCAGAGGGTAGAGAGAAACAAACTCAGAGAGTTACAACTTGGGCTCTGATACCATATAAGTATTTGAGCAAGATGAAACAAAATATACTTTCATTAATGTTGATGATCAACTGATATATACACAAAAAAACAGAGTCTGATAGACTCCTCCTACGGTGGAACTAAGAGAAGTAAAGCAATAGAACTCCTAAAATAGTGGAACTAAATAACAACCTATACAGTAAAATAAAATAGTAAAAAACAGTAATTAATAGGGTTCTAATAAAATCAAACAAATTATCAAGTAAGTTGTCGTAAATTCAAGATGTTCTAAAGTAAATTCCACTATTCTCCATACCTGCTCGTCATCATATTTGTACCATTCATTTGCAGCATAATGAATGAAGCTATGATAGTGTCCCGAAGAGAGTGAAACCCCTACATGCACTATAACTGCATAAAGGTCGTATTTCGTTTCTTCCTGTTGAGAAGGAAAATGTTAAAGCGTACAACATCATATGACTTCTAACAAAAAATAAAGGTACGGAAAAGATACTCACATTATGAGTTTCGTTGGTATAAAAAAGCAAATCCAATTCCAGTGGAAATGAGACATGTTTGTCAACCTTCTGAATGACTATCCCATCGTTTTTAAATCTCTTCAAATGAAGGACAACAACAGAAGGGGTCTGATCTATTAGCAGTTTCTTCTCGGCTTGCACCTGTATGTTGCATCTTTCACAAAAATAGTCTAGTCTTTTGATTCTCGTGAAAGATTCCAGTGCTACTGAAACACTGTCAACATCATCTCTCTCCAAGCTTACGTCAATTAGAGACTCGTGTTTAGCAGAAAAATGACCACAAGCATAACAGCGGAGCTGTACATTGAGAAACAAAAATAATTAATAACAATATAAATTACACATTTGCAAGCTACACATACATAGAACAAACATGTAATAACAATAACATATCCAGTGTAAGAATCCTACAAGTGGGGTCTGAAAAGGAAAGTGTGTACGCAAACCTTTCTTGTCACGACCCGGACCAAGGGCCAAGATGTGAAAAGGCGTGTGGGAACCTGAGAGTTCCCAAACAATCCTCAAGATACCAAAACTCGCATCATTGGTTCTGAAGCGTAATCAACAGTCAACACTAAGGGATGGGAAAGTAAGACTCACGCTATGGGGCAATTCAGGACTTAGGATCTTTCCATTTACATAAGATTCAAGTCACATATCAGTACTCAAAGATAACCAAATACATAACATAGACTTAATCGTAACTCATAGCATATATCGTAAAGAGGTTTAAAAGGTATCCAACAATGCCTCTACATAGATGGGTCGGGGGCCAAGACATACCCCGGACTCACTCTCAAGTACAAAGTAAAAGATATAACATAGATAGACAGATGGTGGTTCGTCCTTGAAAGATAGGACTCACCACTACAAGCAAAATCGAAATCTAAGCTAAGCGTCGAACGGTGGATGATCAAGGTTCTCGGTCCCGACATGGTAAAATCATGTAGGCAAGAGTATGCACTAGTACATTTGAATATACTAAGTATGCGGTGTGCAATGCATATAACTTACCAAAGCCAACATAACAATATTAGATGACAAGGGCACATACTATCAAAAGAGATATATAACAAGGAATGAAAATATAACAAGATGCCATGAAATTCATAATGCATGAAATGCAAATGATGCTTATATTTATAGTGGGGATGTGGCCTTAACCTACATGAGTAAGAACAAGCGAGTTATTACTTGGAATCCCAACGAATACCCCTCATCAGTAAAGAGGTGGTCTACTTGCCAAAAATAAACCATACTTCACCTTATAGGAATACATCCCATTTCGTATGAAGCAACCTTCCTTGTGAGATGACATCCTATTTCAGATAGGATTTCCACAAATCACAAATCAAATCAAATCAAATCATTTCATCTCCTTACGGGAACATATCCCATTTCGGAGGCATCTTTCCTTACGGGAACACATCCAATTCGGAAAGGACCCTATGCTAGGCACATAGTTCAAGGACAGAGAGCACCCCCTCAATCCATCAGTGCTAAGTCGTTATCCCATAAGAATACTTATAATATACATATACATACTTTCAAAGAGGGAATAATCATTTTCCAAATCTTTTCAATGCAATTGGGCTTAAAAGCCAAACACCATTCATAATAATTCATACTTAGGCTCAGATATCAAAATCATAATTTCATAGTCATGATACTCATATATAGGAATAGCCCATTCATATACAAAATGGTGCAAGCACCCAAAATGCTCAAAGAGCCATAATCAATAGACATATATGTGATCATAATACTGTCATAACCAATATTTTATCAAAATCATACCATAAAACAAAATTGGGCTTAACCTATAACATAATTTCTCAAAATAATCCATGTGCTTGAATGTATATGCTATGAACAATAAGAGAATGACATGGGTAATTAAGATTAAATCTAAAATCAAAATTTATAATATAAAATTAAAGTAAAAACATAATTAAATCCATAGTGCAATCACCCATGAATAAATAAATTTTAAAGGGGACATGCACACTCATAATGTCATAAACTCAAAGTAAATCCTTATATAATGGTTTAAATCATATTAAAATCATCAAATAAACACTACTCATGCATCGATAGCATTTTAGGAATCATAATATTCAAAACCTCAAATTAAAGTAAGCAAGATCCATGTAGATTTTCTTGAAAATAATTTTGGGTCTCCTTGATTGGAAGGAATCAAGGATCAACTTACATACCTAAGACTTTGAGTTTCTTGAAATTGAATTGTGAAAGGCTTGAAGTTTAGAAGTGGGTCTTGGATTCCAAAGCTTGCTCTTGAGTTTCCTTGAATTTATATTGGGGTTTTGATGGAGGCTCTTAAGAGAATTGAGAGTTTATTTGAGATGAGAATAATGAGTTTGATCCTTTGGAATTGGGTTTAGGTCTTTTGTGAGGTTAAGGTAGCATTAGAAGTCCAAAATGGTCATTAGAGTGATTAAAATTTATGAAAACGCCAGCAGTGATCGGATGGAAATTTTGACAAAGTGTGCCCTCACTGGAGGTTTGACTGGCCGTGTGACACTCTACAGGTCGTGTGGAGTGCTCGTGGAACAAGACTTAGCCTCAAAATTCTATTTGAAACACTTATGAAAAAGTTAGCATCTACGTCACTTTGACGGCCACTTTCACGGACCGTGTAGTGTTACACTGACCGTGTAGTGGTCCATCCAACCATACTTGGTGGGAAAATGGGAGAAGGAGGCTCCACGCCTGGACAGATGGCTCGTCAAGCATGCCACGGCCCATGAAGATGGTCGTGGCACAACACTTATCCACAAAACTCCCCCTCATGTCAACTTTGTCTCATTTGCACATTTCACGACCCTCCAAACGGTCAGTGGCAAGCGCCACAGCCCGTGACACTGGCTGTGTCACATTCCTTAGGCCAAAAATGGCATTTTCAAGTCCTACTAACCCAAACGGCTCGTCAAAGGCATCACTGCCCATCAAGCTATCTATTTGACACCACTGCACAAGAGGGTCTCACGAAAACGATCAGAACTCCTTCATCCGACAACGGAATGAGGTGAAACCAAGTGCATTGCGAAGCTAACTCAAAGGGCTTCCCATTCCTCAAGAAAAAAAATAGCCTTATCCATCCCCAAGCCATCCAAACAGCCCATCCAAGGCAACATTTCCCGTCAAACTATCCATGTGACATCACTACACAGGAGGGCCTAACGAAAACTGTCATAACTCCTTCATCCGACCTCAAAATGAGGTGAAATCAAATACGTTTGAAAGATAACTCAAAGGGCTTTCATTTGACATGTCGTGGACCATCCAGTTCCAAGTGTGCTAAATGATATGCCCCTTTAAAGTTGACCCTTCTACCGGTACTTGTGTCGAACTTAGCCAACGGAAGTCCCTTCAAACTTGGCTTGACGTAGGGGGCCCATGACGACCTTAAACAGTATAAATAAGCTTGAGAAAAATTCAGGTCCTTACATCATCTCCCCCTTAGGAACATTCATCCTCGAATGTGGAAGGACAAGGCTTGAAAGGCTTGAATTAGAATATGAAACTGCCAAACACAAGGTACAATGAACAATTCACCATTCAAACTCATATCACTAAGTCAAAACGTATTCAAATCATTTAAATCTTCATGAAAATCATTTCAGTGCATATGTAAACATGTCATGCCATGAGACTCAAGAATTGAAAGGATTAGGACCACTTGGAGAAGGAAGAACCTAGCGCCTCACTAGATTGGAAAAAAATATAGGGATATCACCTTATCATGGCCAACTACACCCTCCCCTAAGGTACCTTTACCGAAGCCACATCCTCCATTGGTGAGGCCTTTACATATACCCATTCTCCAACCCGATACTCAAGACCCCTCCTTCTAACCTCCGGATAAAACTTTTGATGACCCCGAACCACCGCCAACCTTTCCTGATCAACCTCACTCTTTCCATTGCCTCCAATATAAAATCCAGGCCTATACAAGTCATTTCATGTCGCTCTAACTACCCCACGTCCAGAACACATAACCAACCTTGATACCGAAGCATACCATCTCCCCTCTTGGGGAAAAGAAACCCTATATTCTCCTCGGCAACCAAATCCACCCCAAGAATCCTATCAAAGTCTAATATCTCAAGTTCTACAAGATCATACGGGAAGACTTTATGTAACACCAAAACAGGACAACCACGATAACTCTATGTGCAACAACAGATTCACCCACGGAAGTAATAATAAAAAAGGAGTCCCTCAAGATCTCGGGATTCAAACCAGGCATAACAGCCAATAGAGGTATCACAAAAGATAGAATTCGCACCCGGGCCAAGCAAAACATAAACATTAAATTCAAAGACTTTGAACATACCAGTAGTAACATCTGGGGTCTCTTCCACCTCTCGACGAGAACAAAAAGCATAAAACCTATTGTTCCTTGGGGAACCCCCTTGAGGATCTCTTGGTTAGCCTGGATCACCCCGAGCCACCTGACCCTGCCCCTCTTGAGTACCTCTAGGACAATCAGCAATCTTATGACCCTTGTCACCATATCCATAGCAGGCGGCCGGACCCCTTCAACAATCACCCATGTGATACTTCCTACACTTGGGACATGGAGGATACCCCGGTCCACCACCAACCGATGTCTTAAGAGGAGGCACTGCTGCAGTAGCCACCCAAGCATTGAAACCTTGGCCCTATTAGAAGCAACCTAAACCACCACCTCGAGAGCCAGAGAACCCATCATCAACACGGGGTCCTCTTAGTATCATGAACTCTTTTCTCCTTGAGTTTCTCTCCTTCACTCTGTTCAGCATACACCATAAGTCTATAGATGTCCATGCCCCGATTTAGCATGGTCATATGGCATTCTTGTACAAGCAAGTCAGAAACATTGGAGACGAACTTGTGCATTATTGCACGATGATAAACCACAAGTGTCAGAGCATACTTGGAGAGCTTAGTGAACTTGAGAGCGTAATCCCTCAAACTCGTATTACCCTGCCTGAGGTTGATAAACTCAGTCATATTGGATTCCCTAAGCTCAAGTAGGAAGAAACAATCTAGAAACGCAAGCTTTAACTCTTCCCAATTAACAGTATCACCACAAAACCTCTCCATAGACTACTGAGTATACAACTCGTGTGCTACATCCTTCAACTGATATGCACCCAACTCAGCTTTTTCCTCAGAAATGGTACCCGTAACATTCAACACCTTGGTGAGCTCATCAATGACCTCCTGAGCATCCTCGTCAGCCTTGGACCCAAAGACCTCCGGAGGGTTCATCCGAGTGAAATCCCTCACTCTAGAAGCTGGAGTGGGATCCCGAGGAAGGTTGGACTGCCCAGTCTGAGTAGCCACCACTTGGGCCAGCATGGCAAAGGCCATCCCGAACTAACTATTAGAGTAGGCTTATCCATAGGCCTTTGCGCGGCTTGACCCTCATAAGTCAAGGTTGCTCTGGCAGGTATACCACGAGGTATCTTCTGTAATAGAGTAAAGAAGACAAGAGGATTTTCTACCATAATCTCTCCTACATTAAACATCATATTGATACCATTGAAGATGGACGCTATTCACACATATCACCATTTATACTTAGCAACTAGTTATTATTGTGAGGAGTGCTTTGTGAGAATCAACTACCAACTAGGAGAACATGTATCTTAAAAAACGATTGTTTTAGTTCTTGAGTTGCTCAATTAGTTGTCATAAATTATAACTATTTACTTTCATAGAAGATTTGCAATAGGTGTTTGTTCCTTGAGTTATGAAGACTTTTAAAATTGGGGTAGAATCTTGAAAGGAGTAGTTGTAACTAGGAAGAATAATAAGGTATCATAAGGATTCAATCTCCTTGATTATAGAGTTATAACCTAAAATTACTAGATTTTTAGGAGGGGTGGCAAAATTAAGGGAAAATTTCATATATACATACATATATATGTAGTTGATAAGTATAAATTTTCATATATATATATCAGCAAAATTATACATGACTATACAATATAGTTTGTCAAAAATTTTAGAAAGTATACATTGTTATATAATGTATGTTACCTATACTTGAGTTATACATTAAATATACATTATGATACACAAATATACACTGACTATACATGCATATACAATGAAAGCTATTTTTTTGTAATTATTCTAAGTAAAGTGTCGCTCGGTGTAAATTGACCTTATTTATTAGTTCAACCCATCTCATCTCAACCCATTTCAACCCATTCAAAATTGGATTAATATGCAATCTAAATTGACTCGTGAGAGATCTTGTCAAATTATTTTTTAAATATTTTTTTATTAATTTGATATATTTTATATAGTTAGAATAAAGAAAAAAATTAATTAAGTACTAAAATTGTGAAAGGGAACAAATAAAATAAGTAAAAACTTAGCAAAGGTTGGGACAAGTTGAGTCTTGACCTGCTCTATAACCCATTACTCAACCAGTTTTGACCCAAGCAAATTGAGTTGGGTTGAATCTTGGCCCATTTGGTGTGTTGGACCATTATAACTCATTTACATGTGACCCAACCCATCCAATTGATACCCTTATTTTTAGTAAAAATTTGAGCAACCTATATATAAAAGTAGGTCCTTTTTTTTTACTATTTCAAGCGTAAAGTTTTCCACTGTAAATGGAAACATAAAATAACAAATATCTTACTATAAAACATTAACTTGAATAAGTAGGGTCTTTTCCTAAGTTAATTTAGGTCAAGGACCCGTTTTATTACTTCAAAGACTCTTACAGTCGGCCTAAAAGGTGAAATACATGTGGGTCAAAAAAAGGAAATATAAGTTGCTAGTTAGTATAACTAGTTTAGGCATAGATAAAGTACAAGAAACCCTACAGACGCAGGGTTTCATTTTCCTAAGTATGTCTCTTCGTATCCTCAATACTTTCCTATATTGTTCCTGTTCCACAATCGGCGGTTCGTCCTCCTTCTCCTATGGATTGTCAACTATTTGCACGTCAGGATGCTAGATGATTCCTTCTTCAGCTATGAAAGGTAAAGTCTTTTTTGTTGAAATCTAGTAAACTTGTGGCCAGACTCCAAGATTGCTTCTTGCAGGTGTCGTCTCTGGTAATTGTGTGTTTAACAGAAGAGGTTGGGCCCCTTGGTCACCTTTACATTCCTGTTCAGGTAATACCTAATTGTTTTTTGTGTTATCATCCTTATGTTCTTTGTTTAACTTCTGACTTCTTTCCAGAATGGTGATGAGAAGCCAGTTGCTCACGAAGTTCTTAAGGGAGGATGCTTGTGCCTGAAAATCTAGATCTCCAAGTCCTATCTCTTCCTTTTGCTGGATAGTATCACTTTTTGGAGCTGAACATGGTAGGCTTGTAGATAGTAGCATGGAAGTTTTCTTGTTGATATGATGTTCTTTTGTTGCATCATAAATGCTTTTATGTGTTTGTGTTAATTGATCTGCGAATAATAGCCTACATCCCTACTAATTATCCCCTTCCCCGGTTTGATTCTTACTGATGGAAGTTGAAACTTGTCAGTATTTAAAATGCTTCTTGCTTGTGTGGGTAGTTGGTTAAATGAATGGAGTACTTGTGTATTATCTGACTGAATAGCTAGATTAGCAATGAAATTAGCTAACTGATTTGCTTCTCTGTAAATATGCTCCACCTGAATGTGTATGCCTTGCATTATTCTCATACATTTTTCAATTATATGCACCACTTCCCAAGAGATTTTCTAGTCTTTCCTTAGAATGTGCTTAAGACAAAATGAATCCATTTCCAGCATGATTTGCTGGAAACCACTCAAGTTGCAAAACATTAGGCCCTTCCAAACTGTTGTAGCCTCAGCTACCATACAAGTAGTCACACCAACATTGCCTGGTTCTGCATATTATAGATCACCATTGCAATCTCTTACACAGAATCCATAAGAGCTGACACCTAGATTCCCTTTACTAGCTCCATCAGTATTACATTTAACCCAACCTTCCTCTGGCTTGTCCCATTTTACTACTTGACATAGTAATTTAGGTCTAAGTTGTTGGATGAGGTCAAAACAACTCACTCACTCTGAAGGGATACTTAAACCTAGATAAGCAGATGTCTTCAGCAACCTAACTGTCATAAGACTGTTCTTTTGTATCAAGTAAAAGGAGGTCTGCTTTCCATGTCTCTTGGAGTTCTTGAACTTCTATAATTCCCAAATCAATATTGTTGGAATTGAATTCAGTATCCTCTTGCGTCTCAAGTTTTGTGTAAATCTCCACCATTCCTGGATTTTGTTTGAGACTGAGGTCCCCTATTGATTAAAACCTGCACAAAGAACAAAAGCTCCCCATAGCTTTTAGGCTAGTGGGGATGTCAGGAAAATGTGATTAAGAGTATCCACCCTGCCATAAAGTAGAAATTGACCTTGTGAGGAAACTTATTCTTCCATAAAGTTACATAGCAGTCCACCTTATGCTTCTTTTTCCTTAGAATCTGAAAAGCTGATTTGATAGAAAATAAGCCTGTAGAACTAGTAGTCCACCAAGGCTTATCATTGGTGTTATTAGTGATAGGTTTAATATCCCTTATGATATAAGAAGTTATCTTTTCTTACATCAAGTTGTTGATAACTGGAGTCTGCCATTCATTTCTACCAATTAGATTCCTAAATTCAAATTCTTCATCATCAACCTTTTCCCTCTCTATGAAGTACAGAGCACCTAAGCTAGTCCAATTATCTAGCCAGAAGCTAGAGTTTTCTGCTTTAAGTTGCCACCAAATGAATTATTCCACCTCATCCCTTATCTCCACCATGATTTTCCATACATGAGATTCCCCTCTGCTAGGGACAAAAATAGGGTGCAGTTTTTTGCATTACCTGTCCCTCATGTAACCAGCCCATAGGGTCCTAATATCAGTCTTGAACTTCTGCCAGAACTTGGCCATCATTGCTTTATTCACATCAAATAATGACCTCAACCCTAGACCACCTTCCTATATGGGAAAACATAAGGCAATCCATGATGCCCAATATCTTTTTTTTACTCCATTGTTTCCCCAGAAGAACTTGGCCATTGTCTGATAGATTTTTTTAATGATAGTAATAATAGGGTTCATGGCAGAAAGAAGATAGATAGGCATGGACTGCAGGACATGTCTCTCTAGAATTAATTTACCTCCAAAAGTAAGTTGTCTACTATGCCAAGCCAGAATTTTCCTGGTTATCTTCCTTAAGATCTCTTTAAAATAGGCACTTTTCTTTCTTCCATAGAAGACAGGGCAATCCAGATAGGTTATAGGAAAATTTCTTTGCCTAATTCCTGTCAGCTTCCTCAACCTTATAAAATATATTAAAGGAATTTTTGCATGGAGATAGAAAAAACTCTTTGATCTATTTATAAGTTGTCCAGATATGTCCTCATAAGCCTTGAGGATTTCTATCATTTTAATCATTGATCCCCTATCTCCGGAGCAGAATAAGATAGTGTCATCAGCATAGGACAAGTGATTAATGTTAGGACTCCACTTAGGAAGCCCATAACCAATGAAGCTTTTGTCCTGATGCAAACTGTTAAGAGCCCTAGACATCACTTCAGTAGCAATAATAAATATGGTAGGGGATAGAGGGTCTCCTTGCTTTATCCCTCTAGTGGACTGAAAGAAACCATAGGATTGACCATTAAGTAACACAAAGTACCAATTATTTGATACTAGTCATTTGATACCAGTCTCCATACAATATCAATAATCACCTCTAAAAATCTAAATCTCCTCAACATTTTAGTGAGGAATATACAAGAAAGCCTGTCATAGGCCTTGGCCATGACAAGCTTCACCACCACATTAGTATATTTATTTCTCCTGTTGATATCCCTAATAATTTCTTGAGCCAACAGTTATTTTCAGTTATACTCCTACCTTTCACAAAATCAGCTTGGTTGGGGGAAATTATCCTAGGCAACAGTTCAACAATTCTTCCATGAAGCACCCTAGACACCACTTTATTCACATAATTGCTATGGTTAATGGGGCTCAGGTCATTAAAAGATTTGGGTATTTCCTTCTTAGGAATAAGTATCAAGTTAGTATGAGTTACAAACCTGGATAGCTCATGTCCACAGAAGAAAGCTTTGACTGCTAGAGTGAAGTCTTTACCCACAATATCTCAACATTATTGAAAAAACAAACCTGAAAAACCATCTGGTCCTGCAACTCCATTTACATTCAGCTCCATCACAGTCTGCTTAATCTCTATTCCCTCGGGAAGAGCAATCATCTGTCTGTTTTCCTCATCAATAATCAATGTTGGTATATGTTTTAACAAAGAGAAATCCTGATTGTGACCAATTTCATGAAATTATGCCCTGAAATGCTCTCATAATAGCTTGGCCTATATTTCCACACCTCTATGTAAAGTGTCACCCTGATTAGTAGTAATTTCCTGAATCTACATCTTACTTCTTCTTCCCTTCACAAATGCACAGAAAAACCTAGTGTTTCTATCTCCATGCTCAAACCACCCCATACCTGCCTTATGCTTCTAGTACATATCTTCCACATTCAGAATATGTTTTAAATCTGCTTCAGCATTCTTCAGCTCAGACATATTTACTGGGGAGGGGTCAATTTCAAACTGTGACTCCTTGACTCTGAGATGTCTTCCAGGGTAGCTTTTTGGATGAAAATATTGCCAAAAGCCTCTTTGTTACAATCTGAAAGAGCCTTTTAACTCTCTTATTCTTGGTATGTAGCACCAAAAAAGGATCATCAACAAAATCTGCCCTCTAGTTCTTCTTCACCACATCTAGGAAATCCTTATACTTGCACCAAAAATTCTGAAACCTAAATGGCTTCACCACAATCATTGCCTCTGTTCTGGCTACCATATGAATAGATACATGATCTGAACCATCTTTATTAAGTGCTCAACTTCAGTCATAGGGAAAGTATTCATGAACTCCAAATTGATAAGGATCCTATCCAGTCTCTTGAATATACATTCATGGTTAATCCTGTCATTCCACCATGTGAATTTACTCCCAGTATATTTGACTTCCATAAGAGCATAAGAAATTATACACTGGGCAAAATCCATGGCTTTTCTCTATACAAGATCTATACCATTTAGTTTTTCCTCTTCATTAAGGATAATATTGAAGTCACCCCCACCATCCATGGATGACCACCTATATCAGTTCCTTCTAGGTCATCCTATAATTCAAGCCTCTCTAAAGCACTATATCTGGCATAGATAACAGTGATGAAGAAAATTTTGTTAAAAATAATGATTTCATGGTAATTGTTGGGCAACATCCTTAATTATACATCCAACCCACTAATTATTCCAAAAGATCCATATTTTTCCAAAACTGCTAGCTAAAGCCATGTCAAAGCCTAATCTTCTCCTATATTGTTCAATTTCTAAGAGCCCTCTAAAAGGTTCCATAAAAGCTATAAAAGAGTATTTGTTTCTTCTGTGTAAATCAGTTAATCTACCAAAGGCATTTTGGGTATTAACTGATCTAATATTCCAAAATAAGGCCTTGTCAAATCATTGATCACAAATGATAGCCCTACCCTTATTACTCCTTGTTTGCATTTGAAGAGGAACCACAAAATTTCCTTTTTTAACTTTCAATGTGTCAATATGTCTAGGTGACGGGTCACCTGCATTACTCACATGAGCTATATTATACTCCAGACCTTCCTCAACCTCTACTTTGTCTTGGTCTGTGTCACCAATTTCCTCTTTGACTTCTCTGCATCTGAGTCTGCCTCCAAGTCTGCTTGCTTCTCCATCTCACTTATAGCTTTGTTTTCCTCTTGGCAGGTTTTTATGATAACCTCTCCTCCACCTTCCTTCTGCTGGTTGTCATTTTAAATCGACATAGTAGAGGATGGACTCATCATTTGTTGATGCTATTCCCTCTGATGGCTTCTGTTTCTCCCCCTTTGACCCAACTGATAATTCCACCTGTTCTTGCTGCTTCTTGGCATCAACGTTATGTGGCAAGTTTTTAACACCACTGCCTTTTGAGTTATCTCGCACTAGTTCCACCCCTTCCTTATCAAGGGTGTGAAACTTGTTGGAGATATTCAGTTTATTCCAGGCACTATGATGTTGTGGTCTTCTTCCCCCATTTCTTCTTTTTTGAGTCATAAATTCTTCCTTTTTTTTTGTCCTCCCCTTTATTAGCATCCTGATCCTTTGTTGCATTTTCCTCCCCTTGTTTTTCCTCATTTGTATCTTTCTTCCGTTGCTCCTCCCTTTTATTGTCCTGCTCCTTCTTGTTGAACAACTCTGGGTGCTCCATGTAGCATTGATCTACATCATGACCTTGAATTATACATGTAGTCCAATATTTTGGGAGGTAATCATACCTACTTTTGATCTATTTTTTCATGATTTCCTCTTTCCCATTTCTATTTTCAATTTGATCCTTTTGGGGAATTCAGTAAGTAAATCCACTTCTACTTTGACTTTGGCACAACTAGATCGTGTTTTATTTTTTGTTGCCAAATCCACTTGAAGAGGCTTCCCCACTGCTACAGCCAATGAGAAGACTGCTTCTTAACAAAAGAAATTTGGGGGTAATGTTGGGAGGGAGATCCATGTTACTGCAGTGGAGGTCTCCTCACTAGGGCTGAAACTAGGATCTCATTTCAAGGTGCACATAGGGAATGGTTTATGTCTCTGGGTAATATAAAACGTAGGTTTCGAGAAGAGATGAATATAATCCTCCAACAATGAGGCACGAATTAAAACGTGTCTGTTACTGGACATGTCAATTTTACATTCTCCTTTCAGTTCGCACTGTATGAGTATCAATTTTCTTAAGTCCTGGATATCTGGCCACCCATAAAAGAATTTTCCCACTACAACAAACTGCAAACTTTCATTAATAATCATTTGATTCACTTCCTCCTGTTCCCACATTATAATAGGTTTAACATGCAAGTATGTTATGGATTTTAAAGTAATGAGTTTTGCTAGAGCGCATGTAGGTTTAATAAGATTGGCGTATGAGGCTGGTTGAATACATTGACCAACCCTAGGCAGGTGCTGACCGGAGGCCGACAAGGCCATGATCAGGATGACAGTGACGACAACTTTAGGTTTTAAGAGAGTGTTTTTCCCAAAGAATGAGTAGGGTTGGTTATGTTGACTCACAAAATAAAATTTCTTACCTTTAACTTCTACTAGCGCAACCAAAATAATAACAATAATAATAATAATAATAAAAAAGTAATTAAAAAATAAAAAAAATAAATCAAAGCTAGTAAATTGAAAGGGCTCATTGTATATTTTAAAAATCATATTAATCATTTGGTGTGTGGTGTAAGATATAACAATACAAACAACAATATACCCCAGTGCCTCAAAAGGCTCCCGCTCATTGCAGGGTGAGGGGGGCAGATGTACGCAGTCTAACCCCTATGTTTAAAAACATAAAACGGTTGTTTCCAGATGACCCATGAGGAGTGTCAAAAGTTGCATTGACTAACTGCTACTTCACAAATGAAAAAAGCGAACATAGTTTAAAGAGCCATTTTGCTTTATTCCATCATACTCCAAGGCCAAAAAATAGTCAATCTTTGGCTCCATCCGAGATTGATGGAAAATTATACTATTTAATATTCCTTCGTTGAAAATTAGGTATACATTGGTACTATAACAATAAAATATATAATTATTTTATTCCATATTTAGATGAAGGTACTATATAGTCCTCAATTATTTATCTCACTGTTTTAACTTAATATATATATATATATATATATGCGTCCTAGGTTCAGATGCTTAATAAAGCTGAAAAAGTTCCTAGGCTTGCAAAATTGCAGAGAATCGAAGGAGAAGATGATGCGAACAAGGTTGCTATGGTTCACATTAGGTTTCACTTCAGCTTCAGCTACAATGACGCACTTCATCTTCAAAGATCTATGGGCTGATCGACTCTCTCTTTCTTCTCAAGTATTTTTCTCTTACCAAAAGAACCTTTATTATTGCTGTTGATTTTTTTGTTTTAAATAAATGTTGATTTAGGCTTTCAATTCTTGTCTTTTTTTCCTTTTTTTAGTTGAAGGAGCAATTTGGCGTTTTGGGGACTAGGGTTTCTAATCTTGAATCAGCCTTTCATGATATTCCCAATACTCATCAGGTAATTTTTCTGGGTATTATATTGAAATAATGGAATCGTTGCTAATTACTTGAAGAATTGTTATATTTTCTCGAAAATTTTCTTGTAGTTTGTTTCACCTTAATTTTGCTTCTGTAGTTGAGGCCTTAAAGGATATTTTTGTTCTCTTTACTTTTCTGATTAGGTAGCTAATGTGGTCAATGTATGGTTTGATTATGAGGTTATGTATTAGATGACCATATTTCACTGGAATCAAGTCAAATAGAAAAATGATGGGCAAAGAGAATGCTTTTGATTGACACCCTTGCTATTTTTGTCCTAATTATACAATATCATCAGCAAATAGCATACACCATATGACCTTATCTTATATTGTTTTTTTTTTTGAGACGGTAACGGTTGTATTATATTCCAAAAAACACAGGAACCTGCCACAACAAGTTACAGGATCCTAATTACAATTGAAGCAGAGTATCTGTCAAATCTGCAATCCTATGGACAAAAACTTACAGAGACTTTACAGCATCAATAGCATCAATAACAGATTCTAGATCTACCCTATACTCCTTTTTACACCAAAAGTGAAACAAAACTAAACAATTCATCTTCTGGAGGTTGTTTTCCTTGTTCTGAAAGCATCAGAGGTTTCTTTCTGTTCAAACAGACCACCAGATACTGGATGGTATCATTTTCCACCTGTCCTTATATTCAAAAATGTTGACATAGCTACTCCAGATCTTCAGGGCCTGTTCTATTTTTCTAGGCATCACCCAGTTTAGTCCCTTCATGTCTGTAAAGGTTCTCCAAATTTGATTAGTAATCCTGCAGTGTAAAAATAAATGAGTAACTATCTCAGCCTCTTCTTTACATGAGAAACACCTCGGACTTAGCTAGATTCCTCTCTTCATGAAGTTTTCTTGAGTTAACACTGCTTGTTTAGCCAAAAGCCACGTGAAACAGGAGACCTTATTAGGAATTTTGATTTTCCATATAAGCTTCCAAGGCCAGTTGACAATCTGGTTGTTGTAAGGGTTGAACTTTCTATAGG